>JAXIVD010003715.1:23166-25666 GCA_036785275.1 Cancer borealis
CCATATATTTTGTTATATATTTTTATATTTATTTTCTTTATATTTTTTCTTTTCTTTTCTTTTTTTGCATTAATATTTTTGTCCTCATCTTCTGAATCAATTAGCAAATGAATGAATGAATTAATTAATATATAAATAAATTAATAAACCGAGAGATGAAGAAAGACATGTAATACATAAATAAATAAAAGAATAAATAGATAAATAAATAAATAAATAAATAAATAAAATAAACCAAAAAAAAACAGTAAGAAAAATAACAAGTAAATGTAACAGTTTTAATTCTTCCTTGACATCAAAAGAAACAAATAAATAAACAAATAAATAAGTTGATAAACAAACAAACAAAACATAAAAGAAAGCACACGTAAAACACACACACACACACACACACACACACACACACACACACACACACACACACACACACACACACACACACACACACACACACACACACACACACACACACACACACACACACACACACACACACACACACACACACACACACACACACACACACACACACACACACACACACACACACACACACACCAAAAAAACCACACAAAACCCATAAATAAAAACAAATTCCATTCCTTGTGACCAGCCAAAAAAAAAAAAAAAAATAGAAAAGTGTCCCCTCCCCCCTCTCCCCCATGATTAACTATGCAAAATAAGGTATTGTACGCGCGTGTCCTTATGTGCAGAGTCAACCCTTGTATGGGGGGGTAGGGGGTGTGGACCTCATTAGGGGGGAGGGGGGGAAGTGGGTCTATCTAACACGACCTGGATATAAAAAGATTGTTAGTGGAGTACAAACCATCATTAATGTTACTTGTGTGGTGGTGGTGGTGGTGGTAGTAGTAGTAGTGGTAGTAGTAGTAGTATAGTAGTAGTAGTAGTAGTAGTAGTAATAGTAGCAGTAGTAATGACAATAGTAATAACAGATGGCATTACAAAATAGAATAAAATAAAATAAAAAAAAGAGAAAACAAGGCAAGAACAAAAAAAAAAAAAACTTCATGAAAGGAAAATTAGGTGAAGGAGAGAAAAGACTAATGGGAGAGAAAGGAATGATGGAGGGAGGAAGGAAGGGAGGAAGGGAGGGAGGGGGTGGAGGAAAACTAAGGGTAGGAAGGAAAGGGGGAGGGGAGGGAGAGAAGGTGGAGAGAAGGAGAGAAATAGTCGTCCTCCATCACTGCCTGAATAATGGAGAGGTGGAGAGAAGACCCTAATATTACCTCCATCTCTCCCTTCCTTCTGTGTCTCCTTTGAGGTCTCGAAAATAGCTCACTCGACTCTGAGGCTTCATGAGGCTTCACAAGTGTCTCGTTGACCAAATGAAGCTGATTCGAGCTGCACTTTTGACTCGTTGATAGTAACCTGCTCCGTTTTCTTTGTAACGTGGGTGATTAGGGGTGATTTAGTTATAATGGGGTGGGAGTGGATAACAATGGGTGTTTCATTGTTAGGTTAGGTTGTGTTGCTTTTTGTGTTGCCTCTGAAATTGGACTGGTTTATTAGGTGTGTCTGAAAATAATGGTTGTGTTGTTGTTGTTGTTGTTGTTGTTGTTGTTGTTGTTGTTGAAAGTCTGTTAGAGATAAGAATTTCTATTTAATGTTTCATAATATTATATAATTCCTCTAATATTATTTTTGTATAATAAAATCTTAAAATCGTCTAAGTAATCTTATTCTTTTATTATAAATTTTAATGACTTTCTCATACTAATTAGGAAAAAAAAGGATTATTTTTCAATATATTTTAAAGTCTATTTGATACTTATATTGAGAAAAAAGAATTATTGAGTATTTTCTATAATTTTCACTTCAAATTTCAATGTCTACAAATTAATAGCCAAGAATTTCCATAGTCAGTTTCCTCTAAAATTATCGTCTTAATAATGGCAGGTGTAGGAGGCAAAAATGGAGCGTGGACAGGTAATTACTGGCCAGGTGATGCTGTGTACCTGGCCTCACCTGCACACACACACACACACACACACACACACACACACACACACACACACACACACACACCACACACACACATACACACACGCCCACGACTGTAAATGAAGATAATCAACACCGTCTGTCCTTCACTAATTGATTTAAGACACTATTATCAAAACCTATTAATATTACTTATATTCTTTAATCGCTGGGAATAAAATAATAAAAAAAAAACATATGTTCTTATACTGAATCGATAAATATACATGTTAAAGTCAGGAACTAGATCTATATTGTATTATTGATAATTCAAACTTAGCTTATAATTTTTGCAAGGTCACATTATGACAGCCAGGCGTCATTAACAACACCACTTAATACCTAATTACCACTTATCTATTCTCTATTTGCATCTATCTGCATATATTGACTCATGTGTTTATAATAGATACCTTACTTTACCTGTCTTTATATTGAAGTGTAGTGTAAAGGAATATCTCTAAGTATAGGGAATCACACATTATTTTTATATTATAGT
>JAXIVD010003715.1:30666-35666 GCA_036785275.1 Cancer borealis
GAGTGAGTTATAAACTATTTCGTACAAGAAATAATTAGCAGTTTTTTTCTTGCGAACACAAAGATCAAGAAAAATAAGGTATTAACATGAACCTAAATCCATTAAGGTGATTTTAAAGGTAACACTACTTGATAACCAAACAACGATGCCCCTACAAGCCTATTATTATTTTTATCCATAAGCCTACTATCACTACTTCAAATACAGACTAAGAAATAAATAATGGGCTATGAATTATGAATGCAGAATAGTCTTTAAATGATATTACTTTTTTTTCAGTATAATTTTGCATAGAGATAGAACCACCACCACCGCCACCTCCACGCTAGATACGATAATGTAAATAAACACTTAACAACTCCTATACACCAATCATACATATAAAAAACATAACAATAAATCATTCATATATAAATTTCCGCAACATAACAAAAGGAAAACTAAGAATATCAATAAGAATGATGAAATACTGATAAAAAAGAAGCATTACGATCACCTAAACTCCGCCCACTTCCTTCCTTCCTTCCTCCCTCACTCCTGCCATTCCCGTCACTCAAACACGTATTATTTTAACCTTTTTTTCTGTGTTTCCAAGCTCCTACGGCGTCCCCTGTGACACCACCTCCTTATAAGACCACCTGGAGTCACCTGGCACCCTTAAAAGCCTATACGTCGTCTATAAACAGGTGATTTGAGGTAATATTATTGATTATTTTTCCTACCGTGTTATAGAAAAATATGTATGAGGTAGTTACTCTATTTTCCTATTTTTCCCTACTTCCTGTGTTTCCTAAGCTTACCCAAGGTTGCTATGACACTATAGGTATTTGTAGTGTTATATAGGGCAAGGAAATTAATAGGAAATGAGTGAAATAATGTTAGGTATATGAATCACTTGGACTTGCACGTAGGTGAGTCACCGAGTGTATGATCTTGATTTTGATGTCACGGGCGACTTGAAGCTTCTCTTAAGTCAAGCCTTTTCATCTGCAGCTCCTGTGAGGGAAAAAATAGTAATAAAAGGGAAAGCACACATAAATATTGTACCTAATCTAAATACACTCCCTAGTTTCTATACTTTGCATACCACATTTTCTCCAGGAACTCTTTCAGCGCGTTAATCATCCTTGTAGCCTACTCGTCTCCACACACAGTACCACCAACACCACTATTCATTCCCTTCCATTTCTTTCAAACACTTCATTCATTTCACGTCCGTTTCAGTCAGAATCACACGCATCATTTCCATTCTGTCACGGTCATATTTCTCACATACCAGTACCACATCCTCTACTATCTCATCCTCTCCCATGGCACACATCTGGCACGCTTTCCTGCGGGATTCTGATCATCTGTAGTTCCTTTTACACACACACACACACACACACACACACACACACACACACACACACACACACACACACACACACACACACACACACACACACACACACACACACACACACACACACACACATACACACTCTTCCATCATACCACCTTACATACATTGAGAACTCTTTTTCTCTGTACCATTCCAAAGTCTTTTTTTCGTTCCATCTCGGTCTTCCACTTATTCAGTCCCACACTTTTCACTGTTCTGTCTATCTCACTTTCCCACTTTTTCACATCGTCCTGTAACCTTTCTCTACTTCTCTTCATCACCTGGACTGACTGTAGACTGGCGCCGACCAACACATTTTTCGGCGTGTAAACCAAATATTTTTTCTCGGCAATAGCGTATTTGGTTCTTGGTATTAGGATGAATTTGTTTATGATTGTTTATGGTTTATTTATTTATTAAGTGTATTAGTATGTATTTGTTTAGTATATTTGACCTGATTAACCAAGACAAGGATGTAAATGATATAAGGTTATTGTTTGAGTGAGGGAAGGACCAAATGAACTTATATTTGTTATTATTATTTCATTTTCATTATTATTATTATCATTATTTTTGATGAAGCTATTATATGCAATCGACATTTCTTTATATTGTGTTAATGGCAGGTAAAAGGTAATTAGGGCAGCCAGGTGAGAGGCACAGGTGTGAAAAAAAGGTGGAGGCTTTATATATTTTTTCATGACTCTTTTATTTCGTTTTCCAAAAAGAATTAGATTTATGAAGAAATTTATGGTGGCAGGTTAATGATAGGTATTGTGTCTATTTATGGTAGTTACTTAGTCATGGTTACCACTTCCATCACCTCTACCACACACACCCTCACATACCACCACCCACCACCACTACCACACACCACCACCCATTACCACACATACTGCCACACCATGCAACCACACATCACCATACACCACTACACCACTACACCACTACACCACACACACACACACACACACACACACACACACACACACACACACACACACACACACACACACACACACACACACACTAATATGTATTAGGCAATGTTGTGGGTCTAATTAGGCTTCATTAACACATAATTAGGAGCTATTTTGTAATACATTTTCTTACGTCATTAAGTCCTATATTTCAATGTTGTTAATAGTATGATTTAAGTCATGTTTAATGGGATAATTTGCTGGAAAAACGCCTCTATGATATTGAATTGTGTGAGAATGAATGTTTAGGAAGCCAGTCATTGTCATCATTATTATTATTATCATTAATATCATTATCATCATTATCATGAGTCATTATATCAGGTTTTAATTACCGCTGAATTTCGAGTTAAATTTAATGGAAGTTCTTAACGAAAATGATGGAAGAATTGAGTAAAATTACTGCTTTCTCTTCTTTTCTTTTTTCTTTTGTATATATATTTCTTTGACATATTAGAACGTGTATTAAGATGATCAAGATATAAAGTTTGATCTTATAATTCAAATTTACGATGTTGAATGTGATGAAACTAGTTGATAAAAGTGATGGAAATCCGACTAAGTGGGTAAGTTTGTGCTAAAATGTTACCTCCACGTAATTCAAGTTGATGATTGAGTACAGTCATTAGTGAGGCCATTATATAGTTTAAATAGTCTTACTGAAAACTGATAACATTGAGATCACTGATAATATTTGATAATGGTGAAGGAAACCTAAGTCTTCATTGTCAAATTTATGTCAAAAATGTACCTTTTTTTGTGTGTGTTGTGTGTATAATTTAGAAAGGCAAGGAGGTATATTTTATTAAGCTTATCATGATGTAGAATTTTCATCATATCTTGATTTAGATTCATGATGGAGATGTTGATAAAAAAATATCAGTCTTTGAGGTCAGTGATGAAAATAAAGATTATATTATTATCTTGTTCTAATCTTAAACTGTCTGGGTGACTTTCTCAATTTATGGAACAACTTCATCAGCTTTTTTTTTCATGATACTTTCTAGGCTGTCTCATATTTTTTCATTACATGTTTTTTGAAGTATATAACTGCCTCACTTACATGTACTTAAACTTTCAACTAAACTCTTTCTTTATATATAACACAAAACGTAACCATTTTCATTAATTCCGGCTCGAATATTAATAGAGTTTTCTAATAACTTGAAAAAAATAGAGGTTAAGTAATAGATTTAAGACACTTCTATTAGTTAAATTAAAAATATCAATTATCATAGATGAAGAGAAATGTGATCAGGTGTAAATTTAAATGATGCAAAGTTTTTTTTATATTAAGTAGAACCAAAAGAAAGAATAAGAGGAACAAGAAATTATGATAAAACACAACATACTTAGATATTTAAAACGACTTCAAATACAACTTAACATTTTCTCTTCCTCTCCATCCTCCTCCGACTCACCATTTTCTCCTCTTGATCTTCCTCTTCCTCCTCTTCTTAATCATTGTCGTCTAACTAATGATCCTCCTCCTCTTCCTCCTCCTCCTCCTCCTCCTGTGGTGGTTAAAGTCTTACCTGGGCAGGGAATGAGACGGAGAGAGGACAGGTGTGCCGCTCAGCATCTGTTCAACGAGGCAATAAGACTTGATGAAGCTGTATTATTTTATTTTCTATTTTTATTATTTTTTTTTAGAAGGAAAGATCATAATTTTTTTCTTTATTTTTGAGTTGTGTGAATTTAATGTTGTTGTTTGTTGGTAGTTTTTGCAATTGCGTGAAGCACTTCCGTTTAACCTCCACCTTTATTGCTCCATCAACGAGTGGTAGTAGTAGTGGTAATAGTGGTGGAGAGAGAGAGAGAGACAGTGAGGGAGAGGGAGAGGGAAAAAGAGAAAGAGAGCGAGAGAGGGATGGAAGTTAAAATGTATATACCAGATTACTACTAGTGATTACGTATTCAGACAATGTGTAATCAGGCAGTTAGCTTGTTACGGGGTTGTCACACACCACCTTCACACTTAACTTAATGGCATCCAAGGCCAGGGATGAAGTGGTAATTACATTCAATTAAGCCAACGATTTATGTAAAGTTCTAATTCAGATACCATGCAAATTGATCCGAAGAAAGAGGAGGAGGAGGAGGAGGAGGAGGAGGAGGAGGAGGAGGAGGAGGAGGAGGAGGAGGAAGAGGAGGAAGAGGAGGAAGAGGAGGAGGAGGAGGAGCGTGTCCGGGTGCTCAATTGCTAACAACATAACTGCCAAGTGGTCGTTAGCGTCTCATGGAAGGAGGAGGAGGAGGAAGAAGAGTAGGAGGAGGAGGAGGAGGAGGAGGAGGAGGGAGTAAGAGCCAGTAAGAAGTAAAGGAAGAGACGAGGAAAAAGAAGAAAAAAAAAAGTATATGAAAGACAAACAGGAAAGAAGAGCGAGTATAAGAAAGAATAATTAGAATACAATGTAGACTCGGTAAGAAATATGAGGAGACGCGAAGAAGAAGAATAAAAAGAAAATATGAAAGACAAACAAGAATAAAAATAAATAGTATAAATAAGAAAGAAGAATAATAAATAGAGAAGAATCAAGAGGAGGAGGAGGAGGAGGAGGAGGAGGAGGAGGAGGAGGAGGAGGAGGAGGAGGAGGAGGAGGAGGAGGAGGAGGAGGAGGAGGAGGAGGAGGAGG
>JAXIVD010003716.1:2500-43194 GCA_036785275.1 Cancer borealis
GTTCATTATATTATCTTCATCTGGAGTAGTTGTAAATGTTTGTTTATAAGATTTTTTTGTTTTCATCTTTATATTAAACACAGCAGCATCAACTCCCTTTGTTAAAGTTTTGCCTCTAACACTTTGGGCCTCACGTTCTCACGCTAGCTGGGCCTCGCCTCCACCCTGTGCCCCCTGCAGCCGGTGTGCGGCGAGGATGACGGCGATCGATGGGCGGAAAGGGACTGCCAGGGAGTTCTAACACTAAAAGTAAACAGTCCTGTGCTGTTGGCTCTCTTTACAGCAGACGCGATCACCATGAGGAAGGACAAGAATGAAGATGATTTAGACGAGAGATTAGTGATTGAACCTTGATTGAAGTTAGGTTGGACATCAGTGTCGAAGAACCGCAACAGGACATGTAAACACTCACGAGTCACTCAAATACCACGACTTCTCATGAATTTATGTTATTCTTGTAACTATTAGTGTTATATCTGGAATCTGATTACATGAGATGGAGTGGAGTACAGCAAGGTTGACAGTCATACCTCCAGGAATAGCACCGAGGTCCTGAGTGCCCGTCGGTGTGTCTGAGGTGAAGAAAGAGCGACTCGCTGAACCCATTGGCAATCATGTTGTCTCGGAGGAACTCAAGGTACTGTGTGTCGCGAGGTCGGATTCGTAGCCAAAGTGTCCGTACTCGTTCTCCACCTGCGTAAGTGCATACAAATATTCAGAAACTCATACCACACACACGCTATCATCCAAACTAAATTATCTGCTTTTGATCTTGAAACGTGACGAAGCGAATATCACATCACATCACATCACTCAAGAAGATAATTATTCCCACATCTTATAGTGTCCAAAAATGCACGTCAGTCACTCTTTTGCAATGTGACATCCACCTCACATGAATGTTTCTTTGATTTTTTTTTATGTTCCTTAGTTTTCATAATGTGTCCTTCATTTCTATGCTAATGTCACTTAACTGGCTACTTTGAATAAGACATTGAGGGTACAAAAAAAAATATCAACTAACAGAAAGAACGGGTTAGGTTAGGTTAGGTTAGGTTAGGTTAGGTTAGATTAGGTTAGGTTAAGTTAGGTTGGATTGAGTTGAGTTAGGTTGGGTTTAGTTGAGTTAGGTTAGGTTAGGCTAAATTAAGTTAGGTATATCAATGGCATACTGATTACAAAAATACATATATAGCAGCCAGTCCTTACATAATGCGATTGACTTTACTACATTAAACAGACATATGATCTCTATTCAGAAAGGAAAACGAATCAGGTGAGAGAGAGAGAGCAGCTTAGGAGCCGCAAAGACCTACTTGAATAGCCACAATGGGACCTCCGCGGGTGAACTGCAGGTCGGCTACTAAGGGCAACAGAGCGTCGAAGTAGCTGGCGGCGGCCTGCCTAAACCCTTCGTAATACGTCCTGACCTGCATGGTGTGGTCCCGCAGGAGGAAGCTGGTGCAGGGAGGGAGAAAGGAAGGGTTAGGCTAGCAGGGAAACAAGAGAGAGAGAAAGAGAGAGAGAGAGAGAGAGAGAGAGAGAGAGAGAGAGAGAGAGAGAGAGAGAGAGAGAGAGAGAGAGAGAGAGAGAGAGAGAGAGAGAGAGAGAGAGAGAGAGAGAGAGAGAGAGAGAGAGAGAGAGAGAGAGAGAGAGATGAGGGTTCAGTAGAGAAAGAGGAATGGAGGAAGAAGAATCGTGACGTATGTTAGTAATAAAAGTACTTAAGACAAATTGAAATGCATCCATATATCAATGAAGTCGTAAAAATGTGATGAACTAAAGCAATGTTCATGAAGGTGTAACTATAAGATTGTGGAACAGTTGAGCGAGTAGGTGTGAATACGTTGACAAAGAAAGATAGGTGGGTCTATATTTGGTTATGATGCATCCCACACCTGCCACGTCGACGCCTCACCACGTCGCTGTGGCTCATCTTCACTTGCCTTGTTCTTTCCATCGTAGTGGATATTAAACTAAAGGAATGTAATCTGAACCCACTTAACCTACAACCCTGCACGTCAGTCTTACGAATTATGATACAGAGGAAAATTATCACGCTCTTAAATCAAAGTGTTAAGCTCTCGATACTCAAAAATGACGGTCACTCTTCATTTTCAATATTCAAAATACACAAAATGACGGTCACTCTTCATTTCAATATTCAAGATACACAAAATGACGGTCTCTTCATTTTAATATTCAAAATACACAAAATGACGATAACTCTTCATTTCAATATTCAAAATACACAAAATGACGGTCACTCTTCATTTCAATATGCAAGATACACAAAATGACGGTATTTACACAATGCAGTAATCAGTAAGAATTGATTATGTGAAAGATGTCGGATTATAAAATAAGACAAAATAAGACAGAAGGAGCATATTTAAAGGGAGACCACCCCTAGAGTGGGAGATAGAGCAGAAATTGCATCATACAGGGAGGTCTTGTAGAGCGAGCTGAAGGAAAGGATGGAGTGTTGTTTGGGAAGGGCAGAGAACACAGACAAATCTTCATGGGGTTTTTTGCACGACCGAAAAACTAAATTACTGAGGAAAGATTTATGGTGTAACTTATCTTATAACTAACCACAAGATAAAAGTATTAAATGTGAAGAGATGGACTTTCCCACAGTCTTAAGTACACCAGCATCGTATAGTTACAGTACGTCTCAGTAGGTACCGCTCACAGACTTCCCCCTTTCTTGCCAAAGTCACATAGCACCTGTAACTATCTACCTACCTACCTACCTAACAAATAACAAAAGGAGATCAACAATAACGGAAAAAAACAAAACGTATCAAAATTCAAAACACACGACCAGAAAAAAAAAAAAAAAAACACCTTGATCATAAATAATAAAAAGGAAAAAAATAAGAAGTAAGAGAAGCACGTCCTTGCACAATAGGTTTTATGCTTCACTAGTAAGGTAATGATAATAACATCTTACCTCAGCATGCCACCAAACACCCCCACCTTACCTCGGCATGCCACCAAACACCCCCACCTTACCTCGGCATGCCACCAAACTCCCACTCGGCACAGATGTAAGGGCCGGGCCGCAGGATGACAAACAGGTCCTCCTCCTGAGCCATCTGGATGAAGGTTCGGATGTCCAGGAAGGGAGACATACTTTCCCCCAAGGTTCCCGAAGTCAAACTCACCGCGGCGAGGCTCGTGCAGGTTCCAAGACGTGTACCTGGTGTAGTAGTAGTGGTAGTAATAGTAGTAGTAGTAGTAGTAGTAGTAGTAGTAGTAGTAATAGTAGTAATAGTAGTAGTAGTAGTAGTAGTAGTAGTAGTAGTAGTAGTAGTGGTATGGTAGTGGTAGTAGTAGTAGTAGTAGTAGTATTAGTATTAGTAGTAGTAGTAGTAGTAGTAGTAGTAGTAGTAGTAGTAGTAGTGGTAGTAGTAGTAGTAGTAGTAGTAGTAGTAGTAGTAGTAGTAGTAGTAGTAGTAGTAGCAGTAGTAGCACCACCACCACTATTTATGTTATCATCATTCTACGACTTACTACATTTTCTTTTATTCCAATACAAAGGAAGTTATACACTTAATACAACCTAACACGTACCAATGCTTACTTACTAATAAATCAATAAACACACACACACACACACACACACACACACACACACACACACACACACACACACACACACACACACACACACACACACACACACACACACACACACACACACACACACACACACACACACACACACACACACACACACACACACACACACACACACACACACACACACACACACACACACACACACACACACACACACACACACACACACACACACACACACACACACACACACTCATCTTTACGCACACTCACGTCTCGACCGCGTTCAGTCCCGCCGCCCTGAACTTCTTGAGAGTGTCGCGCCAGTAGGCAGGGTGGACGCGGAAGTAATGCAAGGCTCCCGAGAGGATGAGGATCGGCTTTCCATTCAGGGTAAACGTGTCGCCTTCTGCCACCAAACCTTCCTTCACTACTCCGTCTGGTGCGTAGTGGTCGTAGTAGGTCACCGCCTCACATCCCTGGTTGTCATAGATAATAGACAGTTCTTTAATATACCTCTGAGTAGGGTACCATACCTTATACTAACTATACTTAACTTATACTAATTCACCAGACTGACAGACAGACAGTTCTTTGTTTTATCTCTTGAGTACCTTGTTGGATGGGTACGTAACTTGTAATAACGTAACCTAACCTAACCTAACCTAACTCCCCTGGACTAATTCAGATATATTCAAATTAACTGAACTTGCGGTAAATCCCTATCACTCACCCAAAATGATAGATGGATAGATAAATAGATAGATAAGAGAGAGAGAGAGAGAGAGAGAGAGAGAGAGAGAGAGAGAGAGAGAGAGAGAGAGAGAGAGAGAGAGAGAGAGAGAGAGAGAGAGAGAGAGAGAGAGAGAGAGAGAGAGAGAGAGAGAGAGAGAGAGAGAGAGAGAGAGAGAAAAAAATAATGCAGAGGAGATTACCCATCGAGAAAGTAGGACTGTAGATGGAAAGTAACCTCGTAGACATGGTTGTGGGAATGTGTGTGTGTGTGTGTGTGTGTGTGTGTGTGTGTGTGTGTGTGTGTGTGTGTGTGTGTGTGTGTGTGTGTGTGTGTGTGTGTGTGTGTGTGTGTGTGTGTGTGTGTTTCTTTCCTAACCTACAAATAACAACTATCTATATACCAAGCTTATATTCCCCTTTAAACCGAGACAAGGCATCTTTAAGGTTGAGGGGAGAATTTAATATCGTCTCTCCCTAAACCCCTCGTTATATAGCAGGAAGAAACAGTACATAGATGGCGCCACCCAGCCCTCTCGCTCCCTCCTTATTTACTTTCCTCTTACGACACACGGGGAATACAGTGATAATATTCTTCTAACCTGGACGCTATGCTGTGTTACCTGGCTTGGTCTCTCTATCACAGGGGAATATCATAACAAACCTAATGATAAAGAGGAATAAATATCATACCAGGTTTATGAAATGATAACACACACATATACACAGACACACACAGTACCTAAGACTACTTTGGTCCTGTTTTTACACCAGTCATGCGAAATAAATATTATATCTCTTTCCTACAGTACCTAAGCCGCCCCCTAACCCCCTCCCCACCCAGCCCATCACCCCAAGCGGCCTATAATTATGTGTGGGAGAAACTGCGAACTGACACGGAAACCTGATATGAAAGGAAGACAGACAAACGCAAGGAGTTAGAAAAATAAATAAATAAATAAATAAATAAATAAAATGAAAAGGAAGGTAAGATATAGGATAACTAAGGATAAATTTATAAAAAAATAAAAAATAAATAAAAATTCGGTTCTTATTCCTTGTAAAGTATAAATAAATGAATAGATAAACCAGCTGATGATAAGGCACCGAAATAATTAGCTGAATATAATAAACCATTAAATCATTGAACTCACTCGTCACAAGCTAAGAAATGGGAGGGTAATATAGTACTCTTTCCTCTCCACTCCCTTTCCACTTCCCTCATCGTAGGTGTCAACAAAGGGCGGGAGGAAGGAAGAGAAAGGAGACAAGTTGATTAATACACGGGAGAAGTTACAAGTCCCCAGGGTCACTGTCACCTAAATAGCCGATTGGTTAGGTTAGGTTAGGTTAGGTTTGGTTAGGTTTGGTTTGATTAGATTTGGTTTGGTTTGGTTTGGTTTGGTTTGGTTTGGTTTGGTTTGGTTAGGTTTGGTTTGGTTAGATTAGGTTAGGTTTGGTTTTGTTTGGTTTGGTTAGATTAGGTTAGGTTTGGTTTGGTTTGGTTTGGTTTGGTTAGATTAGGTTAGGTTTGGTTTGGTTTGGTTTGGTTAGATTAGGTTAGGTTTGGTTTGGTTTGGTTTGGTTTGGTCTTATCTCTCTTCGTTTCGCCACAGTGGGAGTCTAAACTTCAAAATAATAGAGTAATGATGGGATTTCCCCCTATTTTGGGAAGGTGAAGGGGGACTGGAGGCATGTATGTATGGTGTTATGAATTATCTCTCCTATTCTTAAGTCACGGTGCCATGGTAAGGATTCATCGGTTAGGTGAAAATCTTACTTGTGTGTGTGTGTGTGTGTGTGTGTGTGTGTGTGTGTGTGTGTGTGTGTGTGTGTGTGTGTGTGTGTGTTTCCTAGCACACCAGCATCATTATTAAGCCTCAAATTATGAAGTTATGCCCCCAGTTAAGTATTTTCATCCATCTTTGTTTCATATCCATATCTTTTCATATCTTTGTATTCTAGGTGAGGTTTGTGTAATGTCAGGAAGGATTTGTGATTTCCTATAATGAATTCATTAACTATAGTATCGCGGTATAAATATTTTCTTAAGTTTATACTTTTCGTCTAGTTTTACACGCATCACTGACTAGGCTGAGACATCAACACGTGCCAAATAAAACTGATCACAAGATAAATGAGAGACACACGCAGCTACGTTAGAGATGGTGGTGTTGTTGTGGTGGTGTTGTGGTGACAGTCCCTGGAGTGTGCATCGAGCAGTGGTGGTGTTGATAGGGACAGGCTGACTGATAGGTGACAGCCACTCAGCCACTCATAAACCAGCTTCTCTGTGCTCTGGATTTCGAGTAATTATTTCTTTTATTCCTCCTTCACTAGACATTCAAAGGGGAGGACACGAGGCATCTTAATGAAAATACCTCCTGATTTAATCTACGAGTCTTGTGTCACCCACAGCATAAGAAGGAAAAGAGAATATATAGTTATATTCCTTTTGTCCTACAGTTTCATCCATGTGTGTTGTCAAAGTGCATAGTACACTGATGGCGTATATGTTGGTAGCATGGATAGATGATATGAATTGTGTTACCTTGAAGTAAGCGTATTACCAAGTGGCCTTTCTCATACGAAACGAAGATTAGTAACTGACAATAACAAATTCGAAGGGATATTACAACATTGTACTAAGGAGGAAAGGATTTCACTCGGAAACACACACATTCACATCATCACCATCATCATCATCATCATCATCCAAATGTATTCCCTCCAAGGAGTAGCTGCGTGAAGGGGAGAGCCAATGGCCTCGCTCACAAGGACAAACAGTCACTTTTAATAGTAGTTGGAAGTCTCAGCAGAAAGTTGTCATTAGCTCTGTAAAGGAGGCGAGAGGTGGGGCGCGACTGTTCTCCCAGTGCGTTTATGGCGACTGTATATAACGGTAACGTGCTTATATTTAATATTAAGTTCCCCATCGCGGAGAGAAAAGTGTCCATTAGCGAGATGGCAGGTCGTGGAGAGGCATGTGTTGGCAGGAAGGGCTGTTGGAGCTGCTCTTCCAAGGGTCAAGCTTGTGTGAAGTGAAGGCGCTTCCCTACAGAGACACTGCATATGAATTATCTCCACATTGTGTCATGGTAATATATGTATGACAGAGACTGTACTGATCCATGTAAGTGCATGCAAAGAACAAACACACGTGTTACATAAGGATCTCTTGATGGATTGGTCACAGTAAAGTTATGTAACCGAACATCTATTGATTTAAGCAAAAATAGACCTTCACATTCCGTACAATTGCATATCACATTCCTTATCCTTGAGAAGAAACACAGCACGACCATTAAGTACTTCTTGAATGTTTTCAGTAATAAGATACTTCAATTAAAACTAGTATAGCCTACTAATGTTTGTATATTGAAAAACGTGAAACAGTAGAAATAATATTAACATGTATTGGCATGTAGTATATATAGAAGCAAAGTTTATGTGAATGCAGTAAGATGTAGCTTGTGACGGTACTCATCTTGCCTTCCTTGATCTTAGAGTGTTTGGACGGTGCAACATTCAATACCTTAGAGCTTAGGACAAAGGACCAACAGATTCACATTAAAGTTGCCACAATACATATATACCAACTTTTCCTTTGTTATGGTGTGGTCGGTAGTATTGATGTGTCAGCCGCCTCATGCAAGACTTTTCAATAACTGGACAAGCTGAGTGTCATTTGTTCTGCTCGGACTAAATCCAAAACTGCGAATCTATAGTTTAACTCGCAACCCACTGTGAAGACATGCATACATACAGAATACAATACTTGCCATCTTGCAGTACAGAGCAATGATATATCAGAAATAACCTTACTCAATATTGTACAGTAGATATAGATAGGTAAGATAATGTACACACTCATACAAATCATTATTCAAAGGGATTTTTTTTTCCTGATTTCCTTGATATCACTTGTTCAACCTCATTTTTTGGTGGAGAAGAATAAGAACCCAGTGAAGGAAAACGAAGCCAAAGGTTGACAGAAAACATAATGGAAGGACCAGATTGGATGACTGACGAGAGTTAAAGGAAGCAACTCAACACACAACAAAGGAGGGAGAAAGTTGAAAATGGTCTTTGTCCAGCTGTGTCTGCCAATGATGATGATGATGATGATAAAGACAAACATTTGAAAAAGAAAAAAACGTATTATCAAACAAAGACACGATACATAAAAACAACACACAGGACACACACACAAATAAATATTCACTTTGCTATTATTTCTCCTCCCCCTTAACCACCTCGCATCCCCGTCCACTCAAGGTTTTGTACAAGAGTTATAGTAACTCACAAACCCATCCAACATCTTTAGGTCAAACCCTCAACCTCAGACCTTCAATAAAGTTCTAATAAGATTTGTTTCCCTTCAGTTTGCCAAGTTCTACTCTATCATACATGTCTCTTGTACTCTATCAAATGTTCCTCTTATTGAAAAAACACTTCCAAGTCTTAATTCCCACAACCAAATCAACCCATTTAAATTTCATCTCCTACCCCCAGTATGATATTTTTTTCAATCTTCATATTACCTATGTTTTATCACGAACGAATCTATTTCTTTATTTATTATTCTTACTCTTTGTCTCTCATTAACTATTTCTTATCTCGTCTTGCTCTGTTTATCTTCCTCTCTCATCGTTTTTTCTCTCCCACTATCTTCACTTCATCTTTTCCTCGCTTTCCAACCCCCTGTCTCTCTCTCCCTCCCCTCCTAGTGTTCCCTCCACCTCCCTCTCCCCCCACCACAGCCTCTGCGTGTGGTGGGCGGGTGAGGGCGTGGGTGAGAACAGTCGGTGATAAGAGTGGGGAAGGTTGTGTTGTAAAAGCCTTCCCTTGCCTCCCACCGATAAGGCTTAGCAGAGGGAAGGCCTAAGGAGTCGTATTTTTTCTCTCTCCGTCTATATTATTCTTTCTTTCTTTCTTTCTTCACCTTTTTTTTCTTTTCTTTTCTTTTCTGGATCACAAGGAGTTATCTGTGTTATTCAGTTTTTAGTGGATTTGGTGTGTGTGTGTGTGTGTGTGTGTGTGTGTGTGTGTGTGTGTGTGTGTGTGTGTGTGTGTGTGTGTGTGTGTGTGTGTGTGTGTGTGTATTCACTGTCACAGTCTGCTGCTGGTCTCTCTCGAGACAGCCGGCTGTTCCCCTATGGAAAGAGCTCAGAGCTCATAGTGACCAATCTTTGGGTTGGACCGAGACCACTCACACACAACACACCAGGACAACGAGGTCACAACCCCTCGACTTACATCCCGTACCTACTCACTGCTAGGTGAACAGAGGCTACACGTGAAAGGAGATTCGCCCAAATAATCTCCGTCCGCCCAGGGGATCGAACCCTGGCCCCTCGGTTGTGAGCCGAGTGCGCTAACCACTACGCTAACGGACCGTGTGTGTGTGTGTGTGTGTGTGTGTGTGTGTGTGTGTGTGTGTGTGTGTGTGTGTGTGTGTGTGTGTGTGTGTGTGTGTGTGTGTGTGTGTGTGTGTGTTGTAAGTTGTTTCCTCATCATTATAAGACGATACCGAGCATTCTTGTGTTATATCTTTGTTCAGTTTTTTTGCTGCTAAAGTCTGTTTCATTATTTGTTTTCTCACTGGGTCTAGTCTATGATGATATTGCTAATTTTACTTTGGATGGATGGATGGATGAATGTAGTCTTAGTCTCAAAGTCATTCGTGTTCTTTCCTTTGAATCTCATTGTACATCGCTTCTCATTCAGTATTAGTGCAACATTGTGGTTCTCCTGTCACAGTTAGAGTTAAAACGTTTATATTCTAACCGATGCTTTGTTGTTGTTTTTTTGTTTTTTTTAAGATTTACTACATTTCCTTATTTATCATGTCTATCAAAATTGATCTTGACGTGAAGGGAAGCAAAGTAACATAGACATTACTCAGAGAAATTGGACACTTAGGTAATGAATTGTTATACATCGGTTTTCTCACAACGTTGCATTCCTGATATAGTTGCTTCACCTAAAGAAATATGTAACCAGTGAACAGCACAATGCATTACTTTCCCGACACAAGCCGACACTATAATGGTACAACTTTGTGTTTATTAGATGCAGCAATGTCATGACTACACCTTACATATGAGGGAACAAATTAGACAGATAGACAGACAGGCAGACAGATAGACATACAGACAGACAGACATAAATGAAGATATAATCAAATAATCTGTTTCTTTATGCTTGTATATTGAAGACTTAAATATGCGTTAGTGACATCACGTGTGGAACAAAACCTGACCTGCAGAAGGAGGAGGCAGGCCGCTAGGACGCAGCTCAGAGGACCCATGACGGTGGTAAGGAGATGTGTGAACGAAGGACATGTCATGCTGGAGAATATACAAAAGGCGACCAGCTCGGCTTATCGTTATCAAGGTGGGAACGTGAGGTGTGGTGAATGATGTGGCTAAATGTGACTAATGTTAATAGTCTTATATGTATCATGACGACAGTTTAGCCACGAAATTAATAAATGATGATAACTAACTATCTGCCCAGCTTGCCAGCCATCTCTCTAAACTATTGTGTTAAGAGAAGAGTGAAGGATAATGATGGTAGAGCATGATAGATATAGGAAGGAACTCATCTATAAGGCGGAAGACTGTAAATATGTTAATACCAAGTGGTTGTCATCAAGAAATAGAAGTTACAGTAGTGTGTATTACTTAACCTGACTCTGTTCTGGAAGTTAATGTTAATGATGCACAGCCAAAGGGAATAATAAGGTGTTGATATAGTGTGGCATCGACAAGGTGAAGACTCAGCTAACAGGGGACTAACAGAGAATGAACAGGGATCTAACAGGGGATTAACAGGGAACTAACAGGGGACTAACACGAAACTAACAGGGAACTAACAGGGAACTAACAGGGAACTAACAGGGAACTAACAGGGGACTAACACGAAACTAACAGGGAACTAACAGGGAACTAACAGGGAACTAACAGGTGACTAACAGGGGACTAACAGGGTACTAACAGGGAACTAACAGGGAACTAACAGGGGACTAACAGGGAACTAAAAGGGGACTAACAGGGGACTAACAGGGAACTAACAGGGGACTAACAGGGAACTAACAGGGAACTAACAGGAAACTAACAGGGAACTAACAGGGGACTAATAGGGAACTAACAGGGGACTAACAGGAAACTAAAAGGGGACTAACAGGAGCATGCCCGTGTTATACTGCAAAGAAATTAAGGCGGCAACATACAGATACATAAAGATACATAAAGATACATAAAGTGTGAAGCGAGAAATAAATGAAAGGAATAAAGATCAGTTGAAAAAATCTAACCATTGATACACCTCATGTAATACTTCCCAAATGAATGAACTTAACAACACTCATTAAGGAACCAAAGAGTTCACTGAGAAAAATAACACATTATTTAGTTTTGAAAGTCACGTGTGCTTCAATTAAGACCAATAAAAGTATGTGTACCAAAATAACTTCTCTAACATGTCACTTTTGATGTCCTTCACAGAGGCTTTTTTTTATGTTCTTCGACTTAAAAGTTTCATCCAATCTGTGAAATATTCCAGGAAGCCATCAGCATCAAGGGAGGGCGGAAGGAAAAGTGTGACGGGAGGAAGACTATGTCACATACACACACACGCACACACACACGCACACACACACACACACACACACACACACACACACACACACACACACACACACACACACACACACACACACACACACACACACACCATGATAATATAGTTTTCCAGTGTTTGTATCGTATTGTCATGAGTGTTAAACAATAACCTTGTCTTCCGAGATCACTACATGTTTGTTTCTGTAATGTTTATGGTTTTCTCATCTTCTCTTCTTTATTCTCGTATCGAATTCTCATAATCTCTATTCATCTCCTTACGTCACTCTAAATCTGCATGTTGATCGACCTGGTGTTCCCTTGTCCTTAGCGGCATGAACATTGTAGTACCGCGGCCTGGGTGTGTTTTGACGCCTCCACCAGCCGGAGCCAAGTGGTGCACGCTGGCCTCGCCACATGGATTGTCACGCACACCCTCATGTCAAGAGTCTCATGGAACCTCTTGTAATCCTAATACGTGTCGTGTTTTTATGTCTCACACTCGGACTTGGGAATCACACGTTGTTAAATTTAAAATGTATAACATAATACTGAGTAACAGAAGACGTAATTAACAATCTTAATTTTCCCTGATTCGTTTTTTTTTCCATAGAAGATCAATTGGATTTCTTTATAACTTTACGTTTTAATAACTAATAAACATACACACGCGCCTCGACATGTATTCCCAAACCTCTGCGTGTGTTTTGATGCGACATGTTAAGGCAGCCTTCCAAGGGGCAACCAGCCCTTCCTGCTGTGCCCATGCAGGCTACGCTAACACACCACACACCTGCAGCACCAACCTCAACGCGGGGCAGATGTGTAACACTTTTCTAACGTGATTTTGACCGTCGTCCACACATCAAATCCACATTTGTGCCGCTCCTTGGTCTGAGTCAGTATTTTCACAACGTTCAGCCCTACGACCAGCCTGCTTCAAGCGTTCATGGCGGGAGCAAGTTAACTCCTTCCGTGTCCCCTCCCCTCCCCTCCCATCCTCTCCCCTCCCCTCCCCTCCCCTCCCCTCCCCTCCCCTGCCCTCACACTGCTTGATATACACACGTGGGCTGCACTCAGAATGTTAAGTGACTTTGCTACCAAGAGCATCTAACTTTCCTCTTTTTTCAGTTATTGATAGAAGGAAAGAAGGGAAGAACCGCACACTTTACGGAAAGGAAATGCTTACAGATGTATGCATATCCTATTACGTCCTTGTTATCCGGCTGGTTTTTTTTTGTTGTTGGGGGTCTTTCCCTTCCTTGTGCATTGTAAGGGAGCAGGGAAGCCGGCGTGCTGCTTAAACATAATTGTCAGATAATAAGATATAGAGATACATCAATACTTCAATTACATCAAGAGACAAATCGTGTGGGCATCTCTAGGCTTTCCTACGTCCCTCCCACGCCTAGGTAAGCTTATAAACCTTCAGGTGGGGCGGCAGAAAACGCCTGCCTTCAAAACTGTTATCGACTTGGATGCGGCATTCCACTCGCGTAGGGAACATTATTTTCCCCGAACTTAGTCAGTGGCATTTTATGAACCTTTACCCCAGACTCCAAGGGCGACGCACTTCCGCTTCTGAACACCTCATGAACAAGTAAAGGAAACATCTTTTGCAGCGAGGAGAACAATGTGTAGGACGATGAAGACTCGTGTGTGTGTGTGTGTGTGTGTGTGTGTGTGTGTGTGTGTGTGTGTGTGTGTGTGTGTGTGTGTGTGTGTGTGTGTGTGTGTGTGTGTGTGTGTGTGTGTGTGTGTGTGTGTGTGTGTGTGTGTGTTTCGCAGGGCGCGTTTTGCAGGAAAAATCAACGAATATATAATTAATTAATAGATAAAGAAAATTAATCAATCAGTCAATAAACAAGTAAATAAATTAATAAATAAAAATATAGATGGATGAGAAATAATAAATGAATGAGCAAATAAATAGATAAATTATAGTTAAAATAATTATACTACTAATAATAGTAATAATAATAATAATTATAATAATAACAATAGTGATAACAATAATAATAATGATAATAATAATAATGATAGTGATAATGATAACAATAATAATAATAATAATAATAATAATAATAAGAAGAAGAAGAAGAAGAAGAAGAAGAAGAAGAAGAAGAAGAAGAAGAATTATAATAATAAGAATAATAATAATAATAATAATAATAATAATAATAATAATAATAATAATAATAATAAAAATAAGAATATATATATATATATATATATATATATATATATATATATATATATATATATATATATATACATATATATACATATATATACATATATATATATATATATATATATATATATATATATATATATATATATATATATATATATATATATATATATATATATATATATATATATATATATATATATATATATATATATATATATATATATATATATATATATATATATATATATATATATATATATATATATATATATATATATATATATATATATATATATATATATATATATATATAATATATATATATATATATATATATATATATATATATATATATATATATATATATATATATATATATATTATATATATATATATATATATATATATATATATATATATATATATATATATATATATATATATATATATATATATATATATATATAATATATATATATATATATATATATATATATATATATATATATATATATATATATATATATATATATATATATATATATATATATATATATATATATATATATATATTATATATATATATATATATATATATATATATATATATATATAATATATATATATATATATATATATATATATATATATATATATATATATATATATATATATATATATATATATATATATATATATATATATATATATATATATATATATATATATATATATATATATATATATATATATATATATATATATATATATATATATATATATATATATATATATATATATATATATATATATATATATATATATATATATATATATATATGTATATATATGTATATATATATATATATATATATATATATATATATATATATATATATATATATATATATATATATATATATATATATATATTTATATATATATATATATATATATATAATATATATATATATATATATATATATATATATATATATATATATATATATATATATATATATGTTCCAATTTGAGTATTAACTCTAACCCGTTCTTGTCGTGGGTTAGAGTTAATACCCAAGTTGGCGTTGCCAACTCCATGCCCGTAGGCCATGCCCCCTCATTATTTATGCATTCTGATTGGTGGAGGTAATAGCCAATCACCGTGTTTGCCTGTAACTTAAGCCAATCAAGATGGAGAAATAATGAGGGGGCGTGGCCTACGGGCATGATGAGCTACAACAGAGGGTATAAATAGAGGTCTCACTCTGTAGTCTGTCATTAAGTATTATGTTTCCAAGCTATCAAGTTCGTCCTGTGCGGTGCGCGGCTTACGCTGCAGAGCCTCAGCTGGGGCTAACACGCCTGCAGCTGAGCGTCAGAAAACAAAACCGGCGTTTCCCTTGGTTCACCAAGAAACGCATTGTTTTCGCGTTTCGATTCCAGCAGGACGGCTGGCTGAACATTGGCCCATCTAAGTGGGAAAATGTGACGCCATGCTGTATGCTGGACTTCGAAGGCCTTCGTAAGTTGAAGGCTGACCTGCCTCTTAAGCTGAAGGTGTGGACTAAGAGGTGCAAAGGGAAGGTGGTGTTGCAGACCAAACTGGGAGACTTTTTAGATCACCTGGATTCCTGCTCCAGCCCAGCCACCTTCAAGCTCACGTCTACTGGTGACGCCTTCACCTTTGCCTATTCCGTACATGAACAAGAGGTAGTAGAACACGTGCAGGAGCTATTGGAAGAGCTTCTTGTCAAGGCGGCCACAGCTTCTGTCGTAACAGGGGCAACTTCTGCAGCAGACGCCGTGCCTTTTGCTGCAGATGAAGGACTGATGACTCAAAATGAAGAAGAGGCAAGTGTTTGTACCCCGGCAACAGATGGAGAATGGGTAACTTTTGTAAACAAGTGCACCGGGATGACATGCAGTCTGCCGGCACACACGCAGGCAGAAAAGGATGCAATATGGCGGGGACCCGGTGCCTGGACAAGCGAAGACGACTTGCTGGATGGAGAATGGGTAACTTTTGTTAATAAGTCCACCGGGGCGACATTCAGGAAGAGAAGGAGGCCAGATGGCGGGGACCCGGTGCCTGGACGAGCGAAGAGGATTTGTTGGACGATAAGGCGCTGGAAATCATTGCCAACATCAAAACCAATCCTCGCTCGAACAACCGACGAGGCGTCTTAGCATTCCATGTCCGGCAACAGAACCACAGGATACCTATGCCCCCGATAGACATTTCAAAACGGCTCGCGGAACCATACGTCGCACCAAGCTGGACGAACAATGCTTCCAGTCACCGAATGACCTTTAGTCCAGCACCGACACTAACCCCAAAACTACGTAATCTGCACAACCATCGCTACGTCACATCAAGAGCGTTCCGTTTGTCAAAAACATTCTCGTGGCATTTATGTTTATTGTTGTTGATGTTGTGGTTGAAGGGAGCCGAAGGGACGCATTTATTTCTGGATTAAGATGTGAACTGATGTTCTCTTGTGAGACAGTTCCAATGTTGATGTAATTTTGAAAACCTGCTCCGGAGTTCATTGTCTCAATCTTCATAATACATTTTCCTTGCAAGCTTCCTTTCTTTGTTGATACAACAACAACAACAACAATACTAATGAAGCATGCTGGGTGACCATGGATTTCAAAAAACTCACCCAGCACCCACACTGTTTGCTCAGGAAAGAAAGTTACACACTGTTGTATTTTCCAATAAAAACCAAAAATTATATTTTATTTGAATAAAAATAGAAAAACGCACATTTTAAGTGTTTTTTACTGTATTTCCTCACTTCGCTGCTTCTAATACCTGTGTGAAATATTGGAATGCTAAATATTTTACTTTTCAACCGGTGTGAGGTAGAAAGAGGAGGTAGAAAGGAAGTTAGGAGGTAGAAAGGGAGGTAGGAGATAGAAAGGGTTGATGCCTACGACCCTTGAAAATTTCATTCCGATCCCTCCAGTGGTCTAGGAGGAGATAGAAGACAGACGGACGGACGGTTGGACAGACAGACGGACAGACAGACAGACACACATACAGACAAATTTTGGATGGGGTCGTTTCGTAACTTCCAAATTTCTCGCTTCGCTCGCAGTTTGATATAATAATGATAATAATAATAATAATAATAATAATAATAATAATAATAATAATAATAATAATAACAATAATAATAATAATAATAATAATAATAATAATAATAATAATAATAATAATAGTAATAATAATAATAACAATAATAATAATAATTGTAATAATAATAACAATAATAATAAGAATAATAAGAATAAGAATAATAATAACAATAATAATAATAATAATAATAATAATAATAATAATAATAATAATAATAATAGTAATAATGATAAAGGTGAATAAATAAATAGTTAAATGAACATTAGCTCAGCCTATCAATCTAGAAATGGAAGTCTCAAGTTCGTGGATCTACATACAGGAAGAAGAAAAGAAAAGACGAAAAAAACTGCACAGGCACATAACAGTAACATAATCAAGAAGGGTCAAAAGCAGGATAACGGGTGGAGGCAGACCATCAATAAGCCTCCATCAATGCCTACCGACCACAAAGGTATATGATGTTAAAAATATATATATAAGAAATAAAAAAATTAAAGAGAGAGAGAGAGAGAGAGAGAGAGAGAGAGAGAGAGAGAGAGAGAGAGAGAGAGAGAGAGAGAGAGAGAGAGAGAGAGAGAGAGAGAGAGAGAGAGAGAGAGAGTCATCATCTTATCACCGTGTTATTAGGTTTTTAACACCTGAAAACGATACATTACTTATTTATTACTTAGCACCCTTCGTAGTCACCAGTGGCTGTTTGGTTTACAAAGGCGTCACGTTGATTCTTTTCTTTCCTTTACTTTTCGACCCAGAACTCCTTCATATAACTAACGTTGTTATTTGATTATCTCTCCGGGATCAGGGAAAGGGAAGAGTTCAGGGTTTTAAATGTATTGGTATGAGAACGTTATGGTACGTAGCAGAGCATGATATATCTGAGGATAATTTGAATAGATATGTAATTATTTCTTCGTTAGGTATGTATGTAAACACATTTGACACAATCCTTAAAAGCGTCACCTACCAGCTGGCGATGACGACATGCAGTGTGTGTGTGTGTGTGTGTGTGTGTGTGTGTGTGTGAACAGCCAAGTCGTGAACGCTGCTATAATTTACGAATAAGTGTCTCCCTAAAGTGGGTCATTTCGCACCCGGTTTCCAGTAACAAAGTGGTGCACTTGGCCACTTTGTTTCTGTTTGTGGGCTGTGGAACTTAACGAGGTGGGTCTGGTAACATCGCTTTGAATACGGAGTAACGCACATCTGCCCTTTGTCGCCTCCACCACGCAGCGCTGGGGGAGGGACACCTGGCGGGCCCATGGGAAGGCTTCTGGTAATGGCGGTGTTTCATTATGCATTTAGCGTTTCCTTCAGATCATGAACATAGTGAAATCCCACTCAGCTGTGTCCATGATGGGAACAAGACAATCACTTGAGGTAATGTTGAAACTATTCCTTGCAGTCTGTTGCCGGAGTGTATTTATTGATAACACTTAGGCTTCCCTAGGCTGATTGCATGTCATGATACTGGAGTTAGTTTGTAATTATCGATTTAAACATATTGGAGCGTTAGTATACGTATATGAGAGAGAGAGAGAGAGAGAGAGAGAGAGAGAGAGAGAGAGAGAGAGAGAGAGAGAGAGAGAGAGAGAGAGAGAGAGAGAGAGAGAGAGAGAGAGAGAATTTGAGCTAGGCGTCTATGTTACGTTCGTGGAAATTTGTGATTTGCCAAACTCCAGTTTTCTCACAAGACCAACCAATACGTTTTGATATACATGACATGAAATTACGAAGCTTCCAAAGAAGGCAAACATTCTTCCTCACGTGACAGGAAACCTGGAAGCGTAACTATTTCAACCTCGCTTCCCCAACGGGCTGTGATCGAGTCTTTCGATGGTTTCCTTGAAAACAAAAGATTCCAGGAAAGATGATAGGAAAATAAAAAGTTAGGGAATAAGGAAACGCTGCGTATTCAATTGTAAGATCCAGAAAAAGAGGAGCAATAGCTGTCGTCGTAGCATTGCACGGCCTCGTCTGCCTTGGCAAGCCTTCCTGGAACACCCGGGTTGTTTTTTTGTTTTTTTTAGATAAAAAATATATTGGCCAAGACAACAAAAATA
This sequence comes from Cancer borealis, assembly GCA_036785275.1. NCBI lineage: Eukaryota > Metazoa > Arthropoda > Malacostraca > Decapoda > Cancridae > Cancer > Cancer borealis. Next base: position 21,851 of record JAXIVD010003716.1, read on the forward strand.
CATTTAAAAAATTCCGCTTGCCACAAGACCCTGTAAAAAGGAAAGTAGGAGAAATAGAAGCAAGGGTTGGATGTCCATTTTAACATTAGAGGTGTCTTGACACTCCTCTTTTGAAAGAGTTCAAGTCATAGGCAGGTGGAAAAACGAACAAATGAAGACAATTCCTGAGTTTACCAGTGTAAGGGATGAAAGAGTGAAGATACTGGTTAACTATTGCATTAGAAAGATGGACAGAATATGAATGAGAAGACGTAGAAAGCCTTGTGCAGCAAGGCCGCAGGAGGGATGGAGGCATGCAGTTAGCGGTAGAAAAGAGATAAAGCTGCGACATTGCGCCGGTGACAAAAAATCAAGATAGTCAGTTAGAGGAGGAGAGTTGATGAGACAAAAAGCTTTAGACTCCATCATGTTTAATAATGCTGTGTGAGTTGAATCCCCCCAGATATGAGAGCCATACTCCATACATAAGCAGATAAGGCCCCTGTACAGAACAAGCTACTGGGAGGGAGAGAAAAATAGACGCAGAAGCCATAGGACGCTTAACTTCTTGGAAATTGACTTAGCAAGAATAAAGCTGTGAAATTGCCAGTTTAGATTTTTAGTAAAGGATAGACCGAGTGTTTAATGTGGAGGAGAGGGGCAGTTGAGTGTCATTGAAGAAGAGGGGATAGTTATCTGGAAGGTTATGTCAAGTATAGTTGTAGAAATTGCATTTTTGAGCCATTAAACAGAACCAAGTTTGCTCTGTCCCAATCAGAAACTAGTGAAAGGTCAGAAGTTAGGCGTCCTATAGCATCTCGCCCTGAATCACTTAATTCTTGTTGAGTTGGGCGTCTGTTGTACGACGTTGAAAAATGCAAGATGGTGTCATCAGCATAGGAGAGGATAGGGCATTGAGTCAGATTTAGGAGATCATTGATGAATAATAGAGAGAGAGAGTGATAGGACAGAACCCTGAGGAACACCACTGTTGATAGGTTTAGAAGAAGAACAGTGACCGTCCACTGCAGCAGCAATAGAATGGTCAGAAAGGAGACTGGAGATGAAGGTACAGAGAGGATAGAATCCGTAAGAGGGTAGTTTAGAAATTAAAGATTTATGCCAGACTCTATCAAAGGCTTTCAATTTGTCAAGGCCAACAACAAAGGTTTCACCAAAGTCCCTAAAAGAGGATGACCAAGATTCAGTTAGGAAAGCAAGAAGATCACCGCACCGATAGATCAGCCTTTTCGGAAACCAAACTGGCAATCAGAGATAAGGTTGTGAGCTGATAGATGCCTCATTATCTTCTTGTTAAGGACAGACTCAGAGGATTTAGAAGGGCAGGAAATCAAAGCTATAGAGCGGTAGTGTGAAGGCTTAGAGCGGTCACCGTTTTTAGGGATAGGTTGAATGTGAGCAAACTTCCAGCAAGAAGGATAGGTAGAAGTAGAGAGACACAGACGAAAGAGTTTGACCAGGCAGGGAGAGTGTTCGTAAACACAGTTTTTGAGAACAACAGGAAGGACTCCATCCGGACCGTAAGCCTTCTGAGAATCTAGGCCAGGGAGGACATGGAAAACGTCATAATGAAGAATTTTCATTTTAAAGATTAAGTAGTCAGAGGGTGGAGGAGTAGGAGGAATAGGCCCAGTACCATCCAAAGTAGAGTTGGTAGCAAATGTTTGAGCAAAGAGTTCAGCTTTAGAGAAAGAAAAGATAGCTGTGGGGCCATCTAGTTGAAGTAAAGGAGGGAAAGATGAAGTAAAATTGTTGGAGATATTATTGATTAGATGCCAGAAATCACGAGAAGAGTTAGAGTTGGAAAGATTGACCTTTTCTATTGATGAAAGTTTTTACTAAGTTGGAGAATAGATTTGGGATGAAATATAAGGCCGGAAGCAGACAAGCGACTTTGTGGAAATACATTGTCGCGTCGGTGTGTGGAAGGGATGTGGCTTCCCATAGGTTTCCATTGTTTAGATGCAAAGCCATGCACACGAGCGTATGTGGCGAGGGACTGTGGCGGGCTGTCGCTGATCCCCGGTACAGCAAGGCGTTGCTTTGCGTCGAGGGCCTGCGCACACGAGCGACTGTGGCTGAGCGACGGGCACGTGGCTTCACTCACATCTGACAGACTGCCTGGCAGTCACATACCAAAGTTGGTGAAGCAACAAGTCACATTTTTCTCTTAGCCACATTACAAACTAGGGATTACTAAATTAGGATTACAATAAGACGCACAGGACGTGGCGCAGTGGTGTGGTTCTGTCCATACACACAGGCGACTCTGTGACATGGCTCAGTCAAGACACAGACGCTTCAGTGTGGATGCCACAGCTTCGCAGACACTAAGTTGTTCGTCTGCTCCCTGCCTTAAGGGCATGAGTTTCAGCAGATGGATGGCTACCGTACCGTTTGTGAGCCGCCTCTCTATCTTTGACAGTACGAGAACAAGCAGAGTTAAACCAGGACATTTTAGCTTTAGTATTAGAGAAAGTATGAGGAATGTATAGCTCTATGCCAGAGACAATCACCTCTGTTATGCGCTCGACACAAAGAGAAGGATCTCTGACATGGAAGCATTAATCATCCCGAGGAAAATCAGAATAGTACTGCCTTAGGTCCTCCCACTTAGCAGAGTTGAAATGCAAGAAGCAGCTCCACTTAGGCGGGTTCTGAGGCTACACTGGAATGATAGAACAGTTAACGGAAATAAGATTGTGATCAGAGGAGCCTAACGGAGAGGAAAGTTTAACAAAACTGAAGGGTTGGAAGTTAGGAAAAGATCAAGAATGTTGGGAGTGTCTCCAAGGCAGCCAGGGATAAGGGTAGGGAACTGCACTAGCTGCTCTAGGTCATGAAGGATAGCAAAGTTGAAGGGTTGTTCACCAGGTTGGTCAGTGAAAGAAGATGAAAGCCAAAGCTGGTGGTGAACATAGAAGTCCTCTAAAATGGAGATCTCAGTGAGATAGTGAGATAGGATGTACTCCATTTTGGAAGTCAAATAGTCAAAGAATTTTACATAGTCAAAGGAATTAGGTGAGAGATATACAGCACAGATGTATTTAGTTAGAGTGCCATTGAAGTCTTAGCCAGATGGTTGAAAATTCTGAAGATTCAAGATTGTGGGCATGAGAGCAAGTAATGTTGTTATGCACATATGCACAACGGCCAGCTTTGGATTGAAAATGAGGATAGAGAAAGTAGGAGGGAACAGAGAATGGGCTGCTGTCAGTAGTCACAGACAACTGTGTTTCAGTTAGGAAGAGAAGATGAGAAGATGAGATTTAGTGGAGGAGAGATGGTGTTTTACAGATTGAAAATTAGATCTAAAGCCACAAATGTTGCAGAAATCGAGAGTAAAAGTATTAGAGGAATTGTCAAAACACCCAAGGTCGTCAGCAGAGGGGCAATCCAACCTGAAGACAATTGTGGTACCTTCCCCAGATGGGGACTCCGAGGCTGGGTGTGGTGTGGCCATTTTAATAAATAGAGTTGAAGGGTGTAAAAGTATAATTTTGTCTGTAATGTTATGCATGGCGCTGAATACCCAATGTGTGTGAAGAGAATGTCTTCATTGTTTCTCTCTGGATACCCTCATATCTCTTCCTCGTGTTAACATTATAATAGTGTGTGCGTATGTGTTTACGATGATAGTAATAATAGTAATAATAATAATGATAATAATAATAATAATAATAATAATATTAATAATGATAATAATGGTAATAATATTAATAATAATAATGATAATAATGGTAATAATAATAATAATGATAATAATGGTAATAATAATAATAATAGTAAGGACAACACAAATAGTAATGACTATGGAAACAAAACTATGATGATAAATAATTCATCTATATACATGGCTTATATCTCCATTAAATAAATATTAGCCAAGACAATGCATTTAGGGTTCAGGGAGACCTTACTCTCCCCTTCCCCTCAGCACTGTCTCTTCATAGGAGAATACAGAGGAGGGGCTTCCCAGACCCCTCACTACATCCATTTTGGTCGCCTATCATGAGCTGCAGGGAATACGATGGTGGTATTCTTGCAGACAACAATAATAATAATAATAATAATAATAATAATAATAATAATAACTAATAATAATTTGATACATCTGACTTTCCTTGCATGTGGTCAAGAGTATAACCATCACGACCAAAGGAATATGGAGGTTGGCAACACAGCACAGGACAACCTTGCATACTCCCTCCCCCAACTCTTTCAGACGGTTACTACCACATGTATTATAATTGTCATGCCTCAAAACATTATCCTTGTATAAGAATTTTGAGCCTCTGTCCCTCGTTCCTTTCAGGTTCTTACGAGGCGCTGAAATACAAATGTGTATCATAATTCCCAGACCTCTAGGAAGAAGAAAAATTATAATAATAGATATGGAGATGGCACAGTAGTACAAACATAACTATTTTTCTGTATGTGACTAAGTAAATACAAACACACACACACACACACACACACACACACACACACACACACACACACACACACACACACAGAAAAAAAAACATAATTCACTATAATAATACATTTTATTGACACAGTTCCCTTCAACACAAATGATTTCTTTAGTATTGGATAAAATCATTATTATTTTATATTATTTTCTTTTCAGATGACAAAACATAAAGGGTTTGCTATATGAATAGATATAAAAGTCCATAATATATTGTAAGTCACACACCTATAAGGAAGGATAAGGTAGCAATGTCTGCAGTAATTTTATACCCTACATTATTAGCCTACAACATGTATTAAAGATTACAGGTATGTATGTATTATTTTAATGACTCAATCTCACTCTCTCACTCTCTCTCTCTCTCTCTCTCTCTCTCTCTCTCTCTTTCTCTCTCTCTCAATCTTTCTCTTACTAAGGAATGGAAAACATGAACTCAATGAGAAAACCAATTGATGGAATCACCGTCATAATATGCATTATAAAAATATATGTATGCATTAAAAATAATAAAACAAAAATAAATAAATTAGATTAAATGAAATTGGATTCCAAAAATCACTAGAAAAAAGAAGAAAAAAGCATTAGAGATGCATCATAGTTACCTAAATCGACTGACTACCTATACATGAAAAACATCAATAATAATAATAATAATAATAATAAAGATAACAATAGGTAAAAATTTTTTTTAAAATATGAGTAATATCGGGTGGTGACATTGGCCTGCATTTAAAAACAATGATGATCCAGCCGGGTGGTGGTGGTGGTGGTGGTGGTGGGCAGATCAGACTCAGGCTGCAGCGAATAAGGGAGTCATGGCTGTATGGAAGAAACACAAAGCTGGGAGTTAGCTGTGTTGGTGATGGTGGTAGTAATAGTAGTAGTAATAGTAGTAGTAGTAGTAGTAATAGTAATAGTAATAGTAATAGTAGTAGTAGTAATAGTAGTAGTAGTAATAGTAGTAGTAGTAATAGTAGTAATGGTAGTAGTAGTATAGTAGTAGTAGGAGTGGTGGTAACATATAACACATGCATCGCTAACATCAATAACAAGAACAGATGACCAATCACACATCCCATTCATGACCTATCACACACTGCAATGAAAGTCAGAGGCTAAACCACCAACAACATTACCCAACGATGGAAAAAATGCATGCATACCGATGGTGTCGATTCCCAATTTTCCTTCCACTGAATCTCTCTTTTCCAGTAAATACGATAATACTTAAGGAAGCAAAAAGAGATATTCAAAACATATAAACACTCCTCAGAGAACATACATCATTTAAACTTTCCTCATGTCTACATACCAACAGCTTAAATGTAACAGAGATGAGGTTTGAATGAGCACAGAATTGTTGAGAGAGTTGGCTGGTTGATGAGAGCAAGGAGTGTGGAGAGAATAGAGGAGGACCAACGGGTGAGAGGGAGGGAGACCACAAATAAGGTGGATGAACAATGGGAAGAAAGTGTTCGATGCAAGAATGAATGTATGTATTACGATAGATAAACGAAGAGCAGTTGTGAATGCATGAATGGAGTCAGAGAAAATGATGAATGCTTCCAAACTAAATTACACATCCAAGGCAACCATTCTACAGTACACCCGTCCAAACCAGTGGCTCTTACTGCTCCTGGAGGATGGAAAGAATAGAAGTAGCAACAAATAAGATGATTCCAAGCCTGGGAAATCTACTACCATTAAGGAGAGACAACCAAGAGTGAATCTACCAGGAGAAGGGAGAAGGGAAAGGAGATATCTAATTGAAGTGCTGTTTATAGGGAAGTTGAAAAAGTGAAGCGAGAAGATCTGTTTTGTATAGAAGGATACAAACAATACAGCTTCCAATACAGGAGCATAGATATATCTGGAACAACTTAGGATACAGAAGTGGTCCGTCCATGCTAGGTGGGAAATGTTCAGTAACTCAAAACCAAGTAGATATGGAGACGGGATAGTACCAGCATAGCTCTTCTCCTGTACGTACACACACACAGACACACTTACCCAAAAAATCCATCTTCAGTCAAAATTTTCCCATAGGCCAGAAAATTTTTCAAAACATATTTGGTCCTCGAATTTAGGCAAGTCCATGTTCTGAAAATTTTGGGATGGGGAGAGAAAAAGACATAGAAATAGATAGATAGAATGATAGAGAGAGAAACACAGAGAGAAAGAGAAAGAGAAAGAAAGAAAGAAAGAGAGAGAGAGAGAGAGAGAGAGAGAGAGAGAGAGAAAAAAAAAAAAGAGAGAGAGAGAGAGAGAGAGAGAGAGAGAGAGAGAGAGAGAGAGAGAGAGAGAGAGAGAGAGAGAGAGAGAGAGAGAGAGAGAGAGAGAGAGAGAGAGAGAGAGAGAGAGAGAGAGAGATTTTGGATTATTTAGATAATTTCAGGCCCAGCAATTTGGGGAATATTTTGACGTACATGCGCCCATGGACACATACATACATACATACACACACACAAACACACGCAAATACACAAACAAAAAAATATCAGCAATTACTTTAAAATTTGAAAGGCAATAATTTTTGACATCTTCATGCACAAATTATATATTGCTTTCATAATTTTTCTATGCATATATTTTTTGCTTTATTGTTTCGACTGTGACGAATACACAGAAAGAATGAAAGTAGTGACAATAAACAAATGATGAGCTGAAAAGACGACACCTTTTTCTGAAATATAAGAAAAGATCTATACATACATAGTTGTGAAGAATTGGCTCAGACATATTAGCAGAATCAGATCATTAGGCAACGTTACTGAAAGTGAATACAATCGTTCCTCAACCTTAGCATGTATCCTTTAGGTAACCTCTGCGAAGGGTAACGTACGACTGTATTCATCACAACTGGTTACCAAGAAAGTGATGGGATGAAAGTAAAAGTAAACTGGCAGAGAAGTAAATTGGTAAAAGGAAAAGGAAGGTGTAGGAGTTATGTCACCCAATATTTGAGTTCAGTCCAGGAAATTGTATGGAATGAAAAGGTGAAGTGTTTTAGGGTATTCAAATAGCGAATAGTAATGTTAAAGCATACTGAAGGACAGGTAGAGAGGGAAACGAAGGAAGAAAGCGTATCTTAAGTACAATGAGAGAGAGAGAGAGAGAGAGAGAGAGAGAGAGAGAGAGAGAGAGAGAGAGAGAGAGAGAGAGAGAGAGAGAGAGAGATAGCAACTCACCTATCAGTGCTTCTGAAGCAAAGTATTTCACATCTGTGTCTGAATCATCATTGAGTCTGTCTAGAACACCCTTCACTTGTGAGTGCAGAGACCTGTAACACACAACACAATGTTATAACACAGACACTTGACAATTAAAAGATACACATAACACATACAAACAAAGGTACACATATCCATATAGTATACACAAGAACAATACACATCATTATAATTGAATATCTATACACATCCACACTTACTCTTTATCTATGTGTGGTCCAATAATCTGTAGAGTCTTGGCCACATTGAACCTCACGTTGGGTACATTGTCGTTGGCCATGCCCAGCACGGTGGGCAGCAGTGTTTTGGTGGTCAGCTCCCGGCCACACACCTCACCTACAACCTGCATGGGACAACACACCCATTACAGAAAAAAACATTCACACCTACTTAGAATGGCTTCAAACTAATAAGATGATAATGAGAGAGAGAGATACATATTTCAAGATTCCCTCTGTACAAGGTTTGGAATGCATGACTGGCACCACTCACATTGATGCAAGCCAGGCAGGTCATGCGGTGGAGGTAGTTGCCGTCCCGAGACATTGCGTTAATCTTGGGAAGGACATTCTGGGCTGCCCACTCAGGGCCAAACTTTTCAACCAGCTTGCGGAGGTTGTTTGTGGCGGCCTCACGGATGGCATACACTGCAAGGAGGTAATGGCAAGTAGTAGTAGTAGTAGTAGTAGTAGTAGTAGTAGTAGTAGTAGTAGTAGTAGTAGTAGTAGTAGTAGTAATAGAAATTGCAGTAAAAGTAGTATTAGTAGTAATAGTAGTAATGATAATCTGATTCTAAACATATATAAAGATAAAACATTATATTCTTTACTCCAATTTTTCTTTCTTTTTAATTAATCTGACGCCTTAATCTATTCCTGTCCTTACATTCCTTCCTTCCTTGCATGCTGTAATCCTGTCTCCTCTTTCTCCTTTCCCTCACAGTGCTTTCTTTCAACCTAAAGTATATATAGGAATCCCACCCCAACACACACATACCATGATCTACCAGCCAAGTCATGCATAATTTGGACAGTGACTGGTTGAAGAAGTCCACACCCAGCTGGCCAGCCAAGAGAGGCATGTACTCAATGATGGCCAGGCGCACCCTCCACTTGCTGTCTTCCGCTAACTCCACAATGGCTGGCAACAACGACTGTGACAGCTGTGATGGAAGGAGGGATGGATGAAAGGTGAGTGATGTGTATATATGAGTGTGTGTGTGTGTGTGTATTCATCTAGTATTTAGTGGCACCCCTTTGCATTATCTCTATTTTTTCAATGTCTTTCTTAGAGTGTGTGTGTGTGTGTGGATTATGTAATTGCTGCATATTCAAGTACAGGTCTTATCAATTCTGTTATGTAAGTTTTTTTTAACATATATCATATCATGCTTTCTTCAGTTATCAGACATTGTGAAATTTGACTCACTACTACAACTCAATTTAAAATGTTGCAACAGACTATGATCAATTTTTTTCTACTCACATTCTATCGCTCACTCTCTCTCACTCCCTCTCTCTCTCTCTCTCTCACCTGCTGGATGCCGATCACTTCATTAACACAGTCTAGGTTGGAGATGATGTTGAGTCTCACTTCAGGACACTCGTCTTTGAGCTGGGACAGGAACAGCGGCAGCAGGTGTGTGACAGTGTTGTCCTTGCCCAGAATTGGTGACAGACCCATGATGACGCCAGCCAGGGCAGACTTCACGTGCTGGTTTCCATCGCTCACCAGTTCCTGAAATGGCGAAGTGGTAGTGTTTGAGGGAGTGAGGGAGTGGCTGGCCTCTTAACATGTAGTAGTAGTAGTAGTAGTAGTAGTAGTAGTAATAGGTACAGTACAAGCTCAATTGAACAAAAATAGATTTAATGGAAAATTTTTGATGTTCAGTATAGTGGTTACATTTCTAGCTGCTTAAATTGATAAATATTTGGGTGATCCTGCTAATGTACACCAACCTACATTCCCTGCCTGCTTCATCTTCTATTTTGGTGGAAGTTCTACAAGCTCTCATGAATTTCTTGAAGTTTTAAGCCTATTTGTGTATTGAAACCCAAGCGAAACAATGCCAAAAGTGCAAGGAAAACAGAAAACAGTGAATCCTCAATTGAACAGAAAGCTTGATATAAAAAAACTAAACCTGAACTAAGTCTGGTTATATCATAGTTTTCCTGTACTTCTGTTGTAATTCTCAGTCAACACACACACACCCACACACATACACACACAGTTACACTCACCTTAACACAGGGTAGTACATTGTTCATAATTACAGCCTCCTGTACGCTGGGGTCAACATTCTGGCAGAAATCCCTCACCTTGCCCGCTGCTGCTGCCCTCACCTGGAAAGGAAGAGCAAGGGAAATGTTGTAGACTCTTACTAAAAAGACTGAGAGAAAAAGAGAAGAAAAAGAATGAGAAAAATAGAAAAGAAAGAGAGAAAGAGGGAGTTAGAGAGAGAAGTAATATTAACAACTCTCAAGTGTGCAAAATGAGAGAAATGAAATAGAACCTTAAAGTATTGACAGAGAGAGAGAGAGAGAGAGAGAGAGAGAGAGAGAGAGAGAGAGAGAGAGAGAGAGAGAGAGAGAGAGAGAGAGAGAGAAGGTAAGTCAGTGCCCTCACCTCAGCTTCCACATCTTTGAGCAGTGACTGGAAAGCTGACACCAGGTCGTTCTTGGTGATATCAGGTCCAACAGCCTTCTGCAGGTCAATGAAGCGGTCCGCCACCATGTACCTGAACCAAGGCAAAAAAATAAATAAGTAAATAAATTAATAAATAAATAAAGTAAAGATGAGAATGACTACATCGTTACACTCACAAACAATGCTCTTCACATCTTAATAATCCTCCAACACACACACACACACATATTTCAGCAAGAACAATCATCATTTCAATAGATAAAAGTAAGCAATAGAAAGTCTTAAATACTAAGTGAATTTATAAAGCGAAGTTCTAATCATACAAGATACAGAGACAAGACCCATACGTATATATCACCCACACACACACACACACACGCACACACACCTCACTCTCCAAGACTTGTCCTCAGCAGCCTGTCTGAGTGTGGGCATCACCAGCAGCTCTGTGTCTTCCTGGGGCAGCAAGCCGGCCATGCTCACACAAGCCTCCACTGCAAGTAACCTAACCGAGTCCTGCCAAAGAGTTACAGGAGCGCTAAGTAGGTGTGGTGGTGATAGTAATAGTAGTGTTGTATTGATAGTAGTAGTAAAAGTAGTAGTAGTAGTAGTAGTAGTAGTAGTAGTAGTAGTAGTAGTAGTAGTAGTAGTAGTAGTAGTAATAGTAGTAGTAGTAGTAGTAGTACAGATGAAAGTAGGGTAAATGGAAGCTGAATAGAATGTAATCTAACACAATACTACTATTTTTCATTTGACTGCAACCCATGTAAACAGATACGTTAAGTCCCTCTGACACTACTCAAAATCATATTATAGAAAACAATATATAAAACACAATTCAAACCATTCTTACACTAGTGAAAAAAAAAATAAAACAGAATTTAAACCTTTCTTAGGCGTTGATACCCTACATTGTGTACCTGCTCGTCCTGGGCCAGCGTGACAAACATGGGGATGAGGTCCGTCTTCAAGTACTCCACCTCCACCACCTTGGCAAACTCGCCCAGCTTGCCAGCAGCTGCACGACGTACCATGGGAGTGTCATCCTGGCAGAGGGACCGGAAATGTGACCGCAACTCAGCTGTGGAGAAGAACGGTAGTAGTGGTAGTATTCATAGATACAGTGGTACTTTGGATCAGAAACCTTTTATATAGTCACCAAAACCATGAATAATATAAATAACTGGATCCTCAAATAATAGTAATAAATGTTAAGGTACACCTATATTACTATAAGAACTAGCAACAGTAGTATTAGTATTACCTTTAGTAGCGACAGATAACCTAGGATACGCCACTGAGAACAGTCCGCAAGCAGAGGTTCTCGAGGTGAACCAGTCACCTACAGCCAGCCGCTTGACCAGAGGTAAGAAGTGAGTCTCCAGGTGCTCGGGACTGTGCTCCTCACACACCTTGCGCAGGGAGTCCACGGCCTTGTCACGCACCACTGTCTCCTCTACCGTGGCAAGGGATTCCAGAGGCGGCTGTGTGGGATGGGAACATTTATACTTGTGACTGGATGCTTTTCAGATAGGATTGGAATGTTTACACCTGGTATTAGATGCTTTTCAGGTAAGTAAATACACACCCTTAGTCTTAGTCTTTTTTTCCACCCAAATCATTAATATATTAATTTCCCCACTTGTAGATTTTCAGCCCCGGACAGCCATTCCAATAAACTGTATATCATCACCATTATGTCATTTCATCATTATTACAGACACAGTAAGGTGACGGGTACCCACCAGTAGGCAGTGGACATACTCGGGGCCGCCCACCAGTGGCGTGAAGGCCCCCAGCTGCTCAGCGAGGGCCAGCAGCACCTCATCCTCGTCATAGATGGTGTCGGTGAGGAAGGGGATGAGTTCGCTGCGGGTCCTCTCCACACCCAGCGCCAGGGATATGGTGCTCAGCTTCTTGATGGAGTTTAGCCGCAGCTGTTCATGGTAAAGTAAGGTTATAAGGGATTTATATTGCATTGTATGGGATAGGAATTGCTTTAAATAATTATGATAGTTTTAAAAATAGGATGAGATTGTTTTCAAAAAGTATGAGTTTTGAAAAATTATGATAACTTTCAAAAAATTATGAGATTGTTTTCAGCAATTATGAGTTTACAAAAATTATGATATCGTTGTCAAAAATTATGATATCCGATTGTTTAAAAAAATAATCAGATTGTATTGAAAATTATCAGATTGTTTTAAAAAATGATCACATTGTATCAGAATGGAGTGAATGTTATACACGACTGGCTTCAAAACATGACCAAATCTTTATAGAAGCAAGTGGACTGCTTCACTTTAACATCAGGAATTATCACTTACAGAAAGAGTATCAGGCCACTTAATAAAGGCTTAATAAAGTGGTTTTATAATTGATGTGGAAATTATGTTTAAAGCTTCTTCATTCAATAATAATAATGATAATAATAATAATAATAATAATAATAATAACAATAATTCAATTTCGCCCGAAGGCATAAACACCACAGACAATAAAATAATCATCAAATTACAAGGAGCACTAAGATAAAGTGAGCTGCTTCTGTTATTTGGGTCCATAATTGCTCTATAATAGATACAGTATATAATTATATCTTACTATGTACTGTAATTATGAGACTATACATGTGTCTGTTAGGGGAGGAAACATGGCAGGTAATTCAATGTGTCTGTGCTGTGCTAATAATAATACTGAAGTCATACATAAATTTATATTGGTTTGTGGAAAAAAGTTAACTGCTATATGTTATACTATATACACAGAACCAAAAATAGTCAATAAAATGTATGTGGAGACCGTCAACTCTTGCAGAACACCATCAACAATCTCAACCTGAATACTTATAATAAAGCAGATTATGTACTTGCTCACGGCATGAATTATTAACTAACAACGTTTTCTGATTAATTTGATGCATCGGTAAATTACTTGTGTTTACTTAAGTTAGGTTAGGTTAGGTTAGATGAAGGGAAAAAAGTTATTACTTCCCTAAACCTGCTTAAACAATATCTTTTTTTATTTATTTCCATTATTATTACCATTAAGAATAAGGGAATAAAATAATTACTTCCCTAAACTTACTTACACAATTTTTTTTCATCCATTTCCATTATTATTACTTTAAGGATATGGGAATAAAATAAGGTAAATTTTTACGTCTTCATCATAATGGCGTCTGTTTACATCTGCGTCTTGGCTCTGCACCTCATCCAACTCCCTACTTTTGGTCATAGAGAATATTTGATATTTTCTAAATTAACCTAACCTAACCAAACCTTAACCTTCTGGTGAAGATGTAAAATAATACTTAAAATAATTACTTCCCTAAACTAACTTGACACTTTTTTCTATTTATCTCTATTATTATTACTATTATTATCAATACTACACATTAGTCTTAACTACCTAACATTAATTACCACTCATGAGGGCTGATAACTTCATTAATTGACATCTGCGCAAAAAATTACAGGGAATAAAAAGTTCTTAAAATGGTCTCATATACACGTTAATGATGAAAGAAACTTAATTTTTTTGATTGGCGCATGATGCAATAATGTAAATAAAATTTTAAAAAAATAGAAATTTCGCAACCTTGAGTCATAGATAAGCCTATGGAAATCCACGTTACTGGCCTTGAATATATATATAAAAAAAAAGTAAAAATATTCATAGGCTTAATTGAAGGTTTAAAAATGTAATAATTTGTTTAAACTTGAAAACAAAAATAAAAATATGCGACTCATGCAGATTAGTGATTTAAAATATCATCTAGAGTTCATAAGCCCACCAGACGCCTAGGTCATATGTAAAACAACTAGTGTGATAATATTAATCAATAAAACACAGTGCATAGGTCTATAAACACCTGTAAAATAAAAATAGGCCGGTGTGGGTGGATGAGGTTATCAATAATAGCTGGTAGATGTCACACCACCATCTTCTTTCCTCCATTTTCATCACTTCTCGGCACTTTTTCCCGGGTATAAATTGCTGCCGGTTATTGCTGAATGTTCACGTGTTATTTACCTGCACATCCTCGTTACGTAGTTCATCAATCAAGACAGCGATCGGGTAAAGAGAGTCGTCGGCAGTGCCTTCGCTCGCCGCCATCTTGTCGTCTTCTATAATTCAGCCTTGCGCATAGAGAGTGTTGGGTTAATATTTTTATTATTTTACACATTATCTTTCCTCTTATCTATAGCTCAAAACATTTATTTGTATTCTTTATTTATTGATATTTGCTTATTAGGTGTTTTATGAATCATATTTGCTGTTTAGTAGATATTGTCATTTCAATATGTATTTATTTATCTTTTTTTTCTCTCTCAAGATAATAATAATATTCCAAATGCCTACAAGTAGTGAAAAAATTTAGTTAAATTTTCTATCTATAAATATTGTTGACTAAATATCGTGAAATTAATTAATAACTTGATTACATTACAGTTTGATATTTAGTCATGACAAGTGTAAAGTGATTGATGTTAGTAACTTTTAATATTGACAAGTGTAGAGTAATGAATGTTGGAAGAGAAAATCATCACAACAGGTACAACATAAGCAAGGTAACACTAAACAGATCAGAATGTCAGAGATTTGTGTGTAGTACAGGTTAGCTCAGACCTCCGTCCCAGAAAACAATGTATTGAGGTTAGAAATCGGGCTAATTGGTTGTTAGAATTCATTGTTAGCAGTATTAAAAGTAGAAGTGCAGAGGTTATTTTGAAGTTGTATTTAGCGTTAGTTAGACCTTACCTCAACTAGGCAGTGCAGTTTTGGTCACCGTAGTATGGATATTACGTAGGATTGTCTGTGCAGAGAAGGATGACAAAGATGATAAAGGGGATTTGTAATTTTAGTTATGAAAGGAGACTAAAGATTTTGAAATTACACTCACTGGAGAAGCGTAGAGTAAGAAATATGATTAAAATATTTGAGTGGGTGAAGGGTTTTAAATAAGGTGGATGTAGGAAATGTTCTAGTGATTAATAGTCAGGATAGAACAAAAAATGGATTCAAACTAGAAAAAATGTAGATTTAGTAAAGAGATAGGCAGAAATTGGCTTACAAATAGGGTGGTAGACGATTGGAACATACTCAGTCACCAGGTAGTTAGTGCACAGACGATGGGGAGTTTTAAAAGAAGACTATATATAGACGGCTTTATTGATGGTGATGAGAGTTGGATGTAGGTAATAGGGGAGTATTGGAGTAACAGGATCTACCTAGTGCATGCAGGCCTTTTGTAGCTTCCTTATATTCATATGTTCTTATGTTCTTATTTTAATCCATTTACCTTTTTTTGTAGTTTAATGATGATAATAATAATAGTAATGATAATAATAATAACAATAATAATAATAATAATAATAATCATAATAATAATAATAATAATAATAATGATAATAAAATACATAGGTAACATATGTTTAATACGAAACTTCTAATGCATTCATTACGTTACCATACGCTTGGCTACCGTGCGCATCTCTGTATCATTGAATATTGAAAACTGCATACGCTAAACGTCTTAAAAATATATTGTTGCCAAAACTTTACGATTTAGTAAGGCAAGTGAAAGTTTTTTGTTTCTGATTAAAATTCTTTACAAGTTACTTCTTATTAGTATTCCAGTGTGTGTGTGTGTGTGTGTGTGTGTGTGTGTGTGTGTGTGTGTGTGTGTGTGTGTGTTCACCATGGTCTGAAGGATCACGCGCTAGACTAGTGATCGTCAAGCATCATCCTAGCTCCGAGCTCAAAGAGACGGATCTATGGGTAAGGCTGAGATCTCTCACACATCACACACACCCATCCTGTTGCTCAAGGGACGCTGTGTTTTTTTTATTATGTTTATGAAATTTGACTTAAGAAATCAAAAGTTGCTGTTTTCACTTTAGATGACAAGTTGGTTTGACCTTCACTTGTCGAATGTTTTTTTTTTCTCTTCCCTCCTATCTCTCTCTCTCTCTCTCTCTCTCTCTCTCTCTCTCTCTCTCTCTCTCTCTCTCTCTCTCTCTCTCTCTCTCTCTCTCTCTCTCTCTCTGTTCATTATTTAGACAAACTATGTAATGCTGCACTCGCTAAACTCTCCATTATAAATCTAATAGCCAAGTGTACTACATGATGTTGTATATGTATTTCTTAAGTGTGAACAAGCAATCACCTTTATCAATTGACTACCGTTACGTAATTATATGTTTGGTGAGGAAGCGGATGACAGTACAGACATAATTTTCTTTAATCTACTTAATTCCTTCCTATATCCAGATCATTAGGTATCCTCTTTAACTATTTGTCCTGCCATGCGCTTCTCGATATTCTTTTGTTTTAGCTACGGTACTGTTCATAGGGAGTAGCTGTGTATTACCTTGCTAAATGATCAAAAGTGGAAAGAATGCCCATTAATTAAGACAAAGCTATGCAGTATACCAACCTAACCTAACCTAATGATGGTTATAATAATGATACTGATTGTGTTGATGATTGTAATAGTGATAATGATGATAATGCTGATGGTGAAACTTATTATGGTAGTGTTTATGAAGGGAGATTACGATTAGATAAAAGAGGGAGAAAGATTAAAACAGAGGGAGGGGACTGATAAGGAAAGGGAGCAGAGGAATGCGTAGAAAAGTGTAGTGAAAAGAGAGAAAAAGATGAAAATAACATATGGCCTTAAATCTAAAATTCATGTCCGTTACACATACGTTAAAAAAATAAGTAAAAATAAATTGTAATGAAAGTAAAACATCTTTCAATTTGTAAAAAGGTTTCTTCAGCCAAATTTCGTGCATGACTAATGTTTCTAAGACTGGTAGTAAGAAACGACTTTAGAATAAGTTTAATTAGTTGTAATTTACTAACAATTATAGATAGGGAAGCCAAATGACGCTATTGGGAGGATCATCTCTATGTGTTGTCGTAGGAGACCAGCATCACCCAGTAGAGCTAAACAATTATTACTTCCATTATTTGTGTTGGGAGATTAAGGGAGACATAGTGTTTGATATCATAGTAATCATAAAAGTGAGTCTAGATTAGTGTTCGCCATGCCCTAGAACATGGATCGGCAACCTATGGCTCGCGAGCCAGATATGGCTCTTTTGATGATTGCATCTGGCTCACAGATAAAATCTTAGCTAAAATTTCTTAACACGATAAATAATGAATAATTCCGCTGTCGTTTTAAAGTATGTATTTAGTATGCATTTAGTTGTATTCAGTGTTAAAAAAAAATATTATATGGGTCTCACGAAAATACATTTGAAAATATTTGACTTTCATGGCTCTCTCAGCCAAAAAGGTTCCCGACCCCTGCCTTAGAATATTTATGTACCATTTGTCATGAGATTTGGAAATGTTGAAATTTATACCACTTTCCTTAGAATATCCCATCTGAAATTTTGCCAGAAATCGTAGTTTTTCTTCTTCTAAATAATACGAAATGTGTGAGGTTTGCATAAAAAGAATATATGATAATAATGTTCGGGAATAATCGGCAGACATTTTTTAATTAGTTTATCTTTTCTTTAACAATTACATATATTTACTGTTTGAACAATGCATTGACAATTTCTCCTTGCCTTGCCTTGCCTTATCACCCAGCTGAGAGTGTGACGGGACAGGACGGAGTGGCAGCCAACAAACTCTTCAAACATGACTGGTCAGGACACTCCCCTCACCTTAACACCATTCAACGCATGTCAGCTTTAAGAGAAAGAAAAAAACTGTGCCGATGCGCCGCGCCAATCATTTCAAAGGTGGGTGTGGCTGACGCTGTCCATAAACCACTGCAAAAATGTCTTCAAATATGTTATGTGCAAAAAAATATATATAATAGGTAAGTAAAATATTATTCTTGTAGTATTTTCATAGTTTTTTTTTTCTTTCACTGACTAGGCTTTAATTTTTCCAGGTAGAACTAATGAAAATAGTAATCCTTTAGATGAACCATTTATTTTTGTTGTCGTGTTCAAAGGTTTATATAAATTAACATACAGACCACAACATGCTATGGGACTGTGTGTGTGTGTGTGTGTGTGTGTGTGTGTGTGTGTGTGTGTGTGTGTGTGTGTGTGTGTGTGTGTGTGTGTGTGTTGTTGTTGTTGTTGTTAATGTTATTTTTTTCATAGTATTCTAAATCAGGTTCATAGGCCCTTTTAATTAAATAAGAACTCACAGGGCCAAGGTGATTTTTTTTCTCACTCTCTCTCAAGTTACCTATTTCAATCTCTCTTTACTTGGACTTGGCAAAACCCATGCGTGTCTGACCCACATCGAACTCAGTGTAGTAACGAGCAATGAAAGGATCGCCAAGAATCCAAGCCTCAATGGAACCCAACTGGAGGCCAAGAATACCCACGATACACGCTGTAGTGCCAGTCTGATCCACACTCTGCAAACACACAATCAAAGTAGTACATTGAAACAGCAAACTAGTATGCACACAACGTTGTATCAGGTATAGGTATGCGTTAATGTGTCTTTTGGCGTGTGTGTCTCCCTTACCTCAATGACAAGCTCTGGTCCGGTGAGATCGAAGTCCATGCCGTTGACTGTAAAGGTGGTGATGGGCATGTCTGGCACCTTCTTACAGGGGATCAGGTACTCCCCAGCGATGAGAGGGAAGGCACCGTAGTCCTGCATGATGTCCTGTGCAATGGAAAAAACATGACATAATCTTTTAGTAGTAGTGTGTGTGTGTGTGTGTGTGTGTGTGTGTGTGTGTGTGTGTGTGTGTGTGTGTGTGTGTGTGTGTGTGTGTCAGGTAAGTGGTAGATGCACAGGATATAAGAAAATATAATCATAAGAAGATAGTTTAGTTTGTGGTTATATTAAGTCGACGTTCACACACACACACACACACACCTTCACGTCGTCAGCAGGGCCAGCGATGAGTGATGTGCCAGTGTCAACGATGGTCTCACAAGGGTTGCAGAAAGGCTTCGCGACACCACCGATCTTAATGCTGGACGGATGAATAGATAAAATTAGGTAAAATGAATAGATAGATTATTTGATGGATAGATAGATAGATTGATTGATAGATAAATAGAGAGAGAGAATTATCATCATTATAATTATTAGCAAAGTACTCATTTTACTTTGTTTCTTCTTTCAAATTAAAAATGAGAGAGAGAGAGAGAGAGAGAGAGAGAGAGAGAGAGAGAGAGAGAGAGAGAGAGAGAGAGAGAGAGAGAGAGACATAAACACACACGCGCGCGCACACACTCACGCCTCAGCTGTCATCTGCCAGTAGCCAACGCGAGACACAGGCACGTAATGGAACTCTCCTTCATAATGTTCTGGATCTGAGCCTCCCAGGACCAGCTCACCTCCGACGTTCCCTTCCAAATCACTGTAAGAAAACACAAAGTCACACACGAAGCCCACACGGTATTAGAGGAGTAACCTTCTTTAACCTAACCTAACCTTCTCCTAACCTAACCTAACCTAACCTAACCTTAAACCTAGTCTAACCTAACCTCCTTTAACCTGACATTTTTTTAGGGAACCGGCAATACAAGTGGGCCTTTTATTTACATGTTTTATTGCATTTGGCCGGCTCTCCATTTAGCTACACTCAAAATTAAAAGAAAAAAAGGTAGAGACAATGTAACAGTATAGCATAGTCACCACAACATACTCACTGGTTAAGGTAGAAGGAGAAGACTGGCTGCCACCTCTCCTTGCGCAACCAGGGTATCGAACACGGTAGGAATGCCCATCACTGAGATAGTGGAGAAAGCCATGCCAAGGATACCGTCGAACTTACCAGCGACGAAAGCCAGGCCAGGCTCTTCAGTGGCCTCAGCGAAGGTTTGATCCCTGGCCACCACGTCGCCCAAAGCTACGTGGTCACTGAGGAAATAACGGAAACTTTATTAATGTGTTTTTTTTCTTTTTCTTCACGTATATAGCGAGTCTGTATAAATGTGTGTAAATTTATTGTATGTGTGTCTAAAAAGGTCGGTCGTCTGCTTCACTTTATTCATTCATTCACTTCGTTCACTGCTATCTCAGTTCATGCAAGACTAATATATATACTGAAGTGTTTTAGTGTGCGTGAGAAAGTTTGGTCTGTAGCAGTCACTCACTTTATCATTGCAGATGTATTTTTTAATTTGTATTTTCAGGAATTACTTTCTTTCTAATAATTCGTTTAGGGAAGATTTAGAATTTAGGGAAGAAAAGCTATTAGTTCTCTTGATCATCTGTCCTCACCGAAGATATCATAAAATAAATGGAAAAGAAACAAAATATTTCGCCTTAGTCGCTGTGCCTTAGAAAAATAATATTAAATAGAAATTGGTTGTTGGGAGTGATGTATATATAATTGTGTTCCTCAACGACACATCAACAAAAAAAATGCCTTAAGATGGACTCGTCAACGACTACATAATTCATTCTTAGGCTGAAAGAGAAAGGATTAAAAGGAAAAAAATACTTAGCATTATACATCTCTCATCCTTATCCATAAACATATCTTCAATTTCTTAATCAAAGCTCAATAATTAACTTATATGCGCTTATTAAAACACTATTAAAATGTAATCCAATCATGCCCCGTCACTGTTTACTTTCCTCTTACTTAAATTTCCATTACCACAAGTAGTAACAATATAATCACTAACTTTAATAAACACTTTACATTCATCCAGGCGGGGATCGTACCGGAGCCTCAAACTAGTACTGCTTCATTGTCTGGAAACAAGAAAACTGAGCGGGACCAAACACTCGCCTTGAAAGGAAGCCTCGCATGGCCCCGGAACCGTACTGGATGTCGAAGTCAGTGCCGTTGGGTCTATAGGTAGAGGACAAGGAGGAGTCATAGCGGTTGTGGAACTCTGGAAGGAAAATGAAAGGGGTTACTTACAGAGAGAGAGAGAGAGAGAGAGAGAGAGAGAGAGAGAGAGAGAGAGAGAGAGAGAGAGAGAGAGAGAGAGAGAGAGAGACATGAGGTCTTTCAAACTAATTAACAC
>JAXIVD010003717.1:0-43183 GCA_036785275.1 Cancer borealis
AGGGAAGGAAATAGGGAAGTGAGAGGGAGAAGGGATTACAGGAAGAGGGGAAGGAAGAGACAAGGTTATGAGAAAGAGGGGAAGGGAAGATGGGAATAGGGGACAAGATCAGAGGTCAGGGATTTAGGGAGGAGGAGGAGGAGGAGAATTTTTGTGAAGTGGTAGGGGAGGAGAAAACATGAAGAGAGAGAGAGAGAGAGAGAGAGAGAGAGAGAGAGAGAGAGAGAGAGAGAGAGAGAGAGAGAGAGAGAGAGAGAGAGCGTTATTTTACAGTTATTTAATAGTTTCCTGTCCAATAGTTGTTTTCATGATTTGTTACATTCTTCCACACACACACACACACACACACACACACACACACACACACACACACACACACACACACACACACACACACACACACACATAATAGATTACCAATAAATGTTGGTAGATACACAGGAGTAAACCGAGAAGAACGATACTGTAATAAGTGTAATATTAATGTTATAGGAGACGAACTTCATGTCCTTCTTGAATGCACTAATGAAGACATTGTAAGGTGAAGGGATATATATATATATATATATATATATATATATATATATATATATATATATATATATATATATATATATATATATATACATATATACAGAGATACTACACGGCTAGGCCAACAGTTTTCAAATATGGTGACTTAATGCAGAAAACAAATGTAAATATTCTCAAGAAATTGTCACTGTTTATTAGATCAATTATGGGTATCTTTAGGTAGGTGGATTATTGTAACTGGTTATTGGTTCCCAGTACTGTATGTGTATGTTTTTTGCCTGCTATCCTCTGGTTATAAAAGGGTAAAATTATTTCATGGTATATGTATTTGATATTTTTTGTTATATAAGATGATTATTTACAAAAAAAATTGTTTTTTGTTGGAGCTGTGCACCATACTTTATTTATAAAGTCTGAGCATATTAATAAATTCTATTCTATTCTATTCCATTCTATTCACACACACACACACACACACACACACACACACACACACACACACACACACACACACACACACACTGTTTTTGTTATGATAAACTTCTTAACTAATGGAAAAAAGAGTACAATAGAGAGAGAGAGAGAGAGAGAGAGAGAGAGAGAGAGAGAGAGAGAGAGAGAGAGAGAGAGAGAGAGAGAGAGAGAGAGAGAGAGAGAGAGAGAGAGTAAACAATAACAAACAAAAATTATTCCTGTAAAAGCTTCTACAAGATTTCCACTTAAGATTCCCGTAGACCTCTTTCTTCCTTCTACTTCTTTTCCCTCTTCTTTTTTTCCCCTCTTTCCTCTTCTTCATCTCTCCTTATTTCCCCTTTTCCAATATGTCTTCCTTCACTTAAATTTTTTTGGGCAATCATATTTTTGCTTTCAATATTTTCCTTTTTCTGTTATTATTTCTACTTATTTCTCCTTTCCTTTTGTCTTCCCTCCTCTTCTCTCCAATTTTGTTCGTATTTCTTATTCTCTTTGTGTTTATATTTCCTATAATTTTTCTGTTCCTACGTCTACTATTTCCCTTCGTTTTGTCTTTTCTTTCCTCATGTTTTCCCTTTCTTCTTTCTTACCTTTATTTCCTTCCTTCCTTCCTTCCTTCTTTCCTCCCTTATTTCCTTTCTTCCTGCCTTCTTTTCTTCCTTATTTACTTCCTTCTTTCTTTAATTTCATCCTTCCTTATATCGTTCCTTTTTTCTCCCCTTTTTTATTTCCTTCCTTCCTTCCTTCCTTCCTTCCTTCCTTCCTTCCTTTCTTCCTTCCTTCCTTCTTTCCTTGTTTCATCTACATATGCTTTGTTGTTGTTGTTGTTGATGTTGTTGTTGTTGGTGGTGGTGGTGGCAGTGGTGGCGGTGGTGGTTGTGGCTGTGGTAGTGGCGAACGAATCGTTGTGGAGTATCTCTCTCTCTCTCTCTCTCTCTCTCTCTCTCTCTCTCTCTCTCTCTCTCTCTCTCTCTCTCTCTCTCTCTCTCTCTCTCTCTGTCTCTCTCTCTCCCTCCCTCTGTCTCTCTTTCTCTCCCTCTGTCTCTCCCCCCCTCCTCTCTCTCTCTCTCTCTCTCTCTCTCTCTCTCTCTCTCTCTCTCTCTCTCTCTCTCTCTCTCTCTCTCTCTCTCTCTCTCTCTCTCTTGAGATTTAAACCCAGGTCTGACATTGTGTGTATGGCCAAAACTGTTGATTTTAACCTGCAGCTATCTATGGCTACACATAACGTGTGGATACACAATATCTCGGTTACAAAAAGAAAAAATACATAAAAAGGTACAAAACAAAGAAGATTTCAAGATGATTATGTGGTTATAAGGAGTGTTGAGTCCTCAACCAGCTGTTCTTCCCCTTCTTGAAGTGTTTTAATAAGGCGGTGTGGTGGTCAGTGTGATGCACAAAGTGGTTCCACAGGCGGCCATCGTGTGGGAGGAAGGACCGCATGTGATGTTCTGTCCTGGAGAAGGGGACAGCCACTTGATACTGTCTGTGGAGGGTGGCTCGTTTGGTGTGGATATGGGGCGAAGGTGTGGGGAGCTTGAGAGCTGCCAGGTGTGGTGTCTGGAGCTTTTGCGACTTGAACATAACACTCAAGCTGCTTGAGTGTTATTTTCAAGTCGCTAAAGCTCCAGGAGCGCAAGGACGTTACAGGCTTGAGTCAAGCCTGTAACGTCCTTGCACTCCTTGGATGGAGTTGGCAAGTGTTTAGTGTCTAGAGTTGATGGGCCGGTGAACCCTTGCCGGTACACGGTCCAGTGTATTCCAAGTAGGAGGATGGACACGAGGATTAGGTGAGTGGGGAGTACTCCATGAGGGGGCGTGCATGTGCCTTGTAAAACAGTTAATTTTTCCCACCTTTTTGGCATGGCTGGATCCTTGGATCTTAGGTGCAGGCAGGTTGGGGATGTCTTGCCTGCGGGAGCAACACCTGGGTTTTTTCAGGATTCAGGGTGACCTGCCAGCAACTGCTCCAAGTTACGATTTTTTCCAATGCCATAATAATGCAGTGCACTTTGGCTTGGCAGTCCTGTCTGTCACTGAAGAATGCAATGGTGCTGTCGTCAGCGTGCGCCTGGGCCCCAGGGATCAGCTGGAGAATGTCATTGAAATAGACATTCCATAGTAAAGGCCCAAGTACGCTTCCTCTGGGGACACTGGCGTTGATGGGAAGTTGGTTGGATGTGTGGCGTTGGTTACTACTCGTAGAGTTCTGCCTTTGAGATAGTTCTGGATGAGGCGTAAGAGATCGCTACGCACTCCTAGACTCCTCAGCTTAGCCGTCAGGCCACGGTGCAACACCCTATCAAAGGGCCAAACGATGTCCAGGGCCATGACAAAGATGTCCATTCCACTATCCCAGGAAGTAGACTGGAGGATGAGCAGGTTTGCATTAAGAGTTGGAGCGAGCTGATCACCACATCATCTTAATAAGTGATAGCTGATGTTGTCTGGCACAGCGCCTTCTTGGGATCTGTTTGTTGCTGGAGATTTTTCATTTCTGAAGTGACTGTGAAGCCCTCCAGAGAAGCCTTTGTGAGGGATGGTATCTCCGGGGATTGGCGTGAAGGGTCTGGCACGGACATTTCCAATGAGAAGTGCGGTGCTAACAACTCGGATCTTGTTCATGTCGCGCACAACCACTGAACCGTCTGGCCTAGTGAGTGGAGGGATGGTATTTTTGGTAGAGAAGCCTTGTTTTTGCTTCACTCCGCTCCACCAATCCTTACTGCTCATTGACCGGCCGCTGAACTTTATCTTTATTTTTTCCTTCCAATGTGGTATGGCTTGCTTTTGGACACGGCTTATGATCTTGGAAACTTCTTTCTGTAGGGCAGGGGCGAAAAATCTCCGGCCCGAGAAGGCCTAGTGTTCGGCCTGTTACCCTATTCGGCATAAACATTGCAATCCAGCCAGCAAAATCCCAGCCCCAAAACAAGAACATTCTGCCAAGCAGCATCTGTGTGAGGATCCGCAGTCCTGGTGCAGGAGCCGTACGCCCCTGAACCTAGGTACTGACACACAGAGTCAGCCATGGCATCTATCTCCTTCAGGATACGCACGCCAATCTCCTTAAGCTCACGGTGGATCTCATTCTCTGAAGGCCTAGCCTTCTTGATAACTGTTCCTCGCTCCTCATCGTCACGCACCGACGGAGGTGATGCTTGCCTCTCCCTCAGACTTTGAGGGGCCGTCACAAACTTTTCAACGTCCGCAGAAGATGGTTCCCGGCGAACGAAGGCCACAGTGTCGTCGGCTGAATAACATCGTTTTTTTGATTAGCGTTATGTATTCCGTATCTCGTGTTAGATAAGATGATTGCTTCTTCCTCACGCCTTGAGGTGGCGTCACAAAGTTTTCAGGGCCAGACCCGACCCGAGAAGGCCTAGCGTCTGGCTCGCCATCATGCTCGGCAAGAAAAAGAAAAAAAAATTCTGCCGGCAGATACAGTTTGACAACTCGGATCCCCCTCGCCTCACTCAGCGATCCTGCCAGACGCCAGTGTCCGTTGAACTTTCTCATTGAGATTAGGTACGCTTTGCGGTCAGTACAGTTTGGAAAATAAACTGGTACTAGTAAATGAAAAAAAAATTCAAATTTTAAATGCTATCAATTATTATGTCATTATGGTGTAAATTGGTGTCTGTATAATGATATAATTCTGATAGATATGTACTGAGTAATAGACAATTACAATTACAGTTACTTTTAACTTAAAAGCTCAATTATTCAATTCCTTTTTAAATTGAAAACTCAATTACAATTACAATATCGCAACAAATGTGTAATTAATTACATTAAAATTAAAGTACAATTACAATTACTCCAAACCTGCTCTTAATATAAGTCTTATATTTTCGGACATTGAAGCATTTTTTCAAGGCAAGCAGCACTAGCTGTCTCACTGATTTGTAAGTGTTTTGATAAAATTCTTGTATGCAGTCACTTTTTGTCGTTGCCACTCTGGCCCACGAGCTGCTACCGAAAGTCTCATCTGGCCCTCGCCCCGTTGTAGAGACTTGTTGTGTTGTTAGAGATGGGACTTATACCTCAGCTAGGCTCTGCTCTTGTTGTCAGCAGCTACTGTCGGTGCAGCAGTGGTGGTAGATGTTGGTAGTAGAGTGCTGCAACATCTACTACCAACATCACCATTGCTGCAACGACTACTACCAACATTTCCACCATTGCTGCAACGACTACTACCAATATCTACCATCACTGCTGCAACGACTACTACCAACATCTACCACCACAACTACTACGACTACAACCATTATCTACCACCACTGCTGCAACGACTATTACCAACATCACCACTGCTGCAACGACTACTACCAACATCTACCACCACTGCTACAACGACTACTACCAACATTCCACCACTGCTGCAACGACTACTACCAACATCTACCACCACTGTTACAACGAATACTACCAACATCTCCACCACTGCTGCAACGACTACTACCAACATCTACCACCACTGCTGCAACGACTACTACCAACATCTACCACCACTGCTGCAACGACTACTACCAACATCTACCATCAATGCTGCAACGACTACAACCAACATCACCACTACTGCTACAACGACTACTACCAACATCTACCACCACTGCTACAACGACTACTACCAACATCTCCACCACTGCTGCAACGACTACTACCAACATCTACCACCACTGCTGCAACGACTACTACCAACATCTACCACCACTGCTACAACGACTACTACCAACATCTCCACCACTGCTGCAACGACTACTACCAACATCTACCACCACTGTTACAACGAATACTACCAACATCTCCACCACTGCTGCAACGACTACTACCAACATCTACCACCACTGCTGCAACGACTACTACCAACATCTACCACCACTACTGCAACGACTACTACCAACATCTACCACCACTGCTACAACGACTACTACCCTCATTTCTACAATTAAAGTTACGGTAATGTTTTAATTAATTGTTTTATGAATTGTTTTATTGTTAGAGGTGAGACTTATACATTAGCTACGCTCTGCTGTTGTCAGCAGCTACTGTCGGTGCAGCAGTGGTGGTAGATGTTGGTAATAGAGTGCTGCAACATCAACTCCTAACATCACCATCATTGCTGCAATGACTACTACCAACATCTACCACCACTGCTGCAACGACTACTACCAACATCTACCACCACTGCTGCAACGACTACTACCAACCTCTCCACCACTGCTACAACGACTAATACCAACATCTACCGCTACTACTATTACGAATACAACCATTATCTACCACCACTGCTGCAACGACTACTACCAACATCTACCACCACTGCTGCAACGATTACTACCAACATCTACCACCACTACTGCAACGATTACTACCAACCTCTCCACCACTGTTGCAACGACTACTACCAACATCTACCACCACTGCTGCAACGACTACTACCAACATCTCCACCACTGCTGCAATACCAACATCTACCGCTACTACTAATACGACTACAACCATTATCTACCACCACTGCTGCAACAACTACTACCAACATCTACCACCACTGCTGCAACGACTATACCAACATCTACCACCACTGCTACAACGACTACTACCAACATCTACCACCACTGCTGCAACAACTACTACTAACATCTACCACCACTGCTGAAACGACTACTACCAACATCTACCTCTAATACTACTACGACCACAACCATTATCTACCCGCCACTGCTGCAACGACTACTACCAACATCTACCACCACTGCTGCAACGACTATACCAACATCTACCACCACTGCTGCAACGACTACTACCAACATCTACCACCACTGCTGCAACGACTATACCAACATCTACCACCACTGCTGCAACGACTACTACCAACATCTACCACCACGGCTACAACGACTACTACCAACATCTACCACCACTGCTGCAACGACTACTACTAGCATTTACCACCATTGCTGCAACGATTACTATCAACATCTACCACCACTGCTGCAACGACTACTACCAACATCTACCACCAGTGCTGCAACGACTACTACCAACATCATCACTGCTACAACGACTTTTACCAACATCTACGACCACTGCTGCAACGACTACTACCAACATCTCCACCACTGCTACAACGACTACTACCAACATCTACCACCACTGCTGTAACGACTACTACCAACATCTACCACCAGTGCTGCAACGACTACCAACATCTCACCAATTGCTACAACGACTTTTACCAACATCTACGACCACTGCTGCAACGACTACTACCAAAATCAACCACCACTGCTACAACGACTACTATCCTCATTTCTACAATTAAAGTTACGGTAATGTTTTAATTAATTGTTTTATGAATTGTTTTATAGTTAGGGGTGAGACTTATATCTCAGCTAGGCTCTGCTGTTGTCAGCAGCTACTGTCGGTGCAGCAGTGGTGGTAGATGTTGGTAGTAGAGTGTGCAACATCTACTCCCAACATCACTGTTGCAATGACTACTACCAACATCTACCACCACTGCTGCAACGACTACTACCAACATCTACCACCACTGCTGCAACGACTATTACCAACCTCTCCACCACTGCTGCAACGACTACTACCAACATCTACCGCTACTACTATTACGACTACAACCATTTTCTACCATCACTGCTGCAACGACTACCACCAACATCTCCATCACTGCTGCAACGACTACTACCAACATCTACCAACAGTGCTGCAACGACTACTACCAACATCTCCATCACTGCTGCAACGACTACTATCAACATCTATCGCTAATACTACTACGACTACAACCATTATCTACCACCACTGCTGAAACGACTACTACCAACATCTACCGCTACTACTATTACGACTACAAATATTATCTACCACCACTGCTGCAACGACTACTACCAACATCTATCGCTAATACTACTACGACTACAACCATTATCTACCACCACTGCTGCAACGACTACCACCAACATCTCCATCACTGCTGCAACGACTACTACCAACATCTACCATCACTGCTGCAACGACTACTATCAACATCTATCGCTAATACTACTACGACTACAACCATTATCTACCACCACTGCTGCAACGACTACTACCAACATCTACCACCCCTGCTGCAACGACTACTATCAACATCTACCACCACTGCTGCAACGACTACTACCAACATCTACCACCACTGCTACAACAACTACTACCAACATCTACCACCATTGCTGCAACGACTACTACCAACATCTCCACCACTGCTACAACGACTTTTACCAACATCTGCGACCACTGCTGCAACGACTACTACCAACATCACCACTGCTACGACGACTACTACCAACATCTACCACCACTGCAGCAACGACTACTACCAACCTCTACACCACTGCTACAAAGACTACTACCAACATCTACCACCAGTGCTGCAACGACTACTACCAACATCACCACTGCTACAACGAATTTTACCAACATCTACCACCACTGCTGCAACGACTACTACCAACATCAACCACCACTGCTACAACGACTACTACCCTCATTTCTACTATTAAAGTTACGGTAATGTTTTAATTAATTGTTTTATGAATTGTTTTATTGTTAGAGGTGAGGTGAGACTTACACATCAGCTAGGTTCTGCTGTTGTCAGCAGCTACTGTCGGTGCAGCAGTGGTGGTAGATGTTGGTAGTAGAGTGCTGCAACATCAACTCCTAACATCAACATCATTGCTGCAACGACTGCTACCAACATCTACCACCACTGCTGCAACGACTACTACCAACATCTACCACCACTGCTGCAACGACTACTACCAACATCTCCACCACTGCTGCAACGACTACTACCAACATCTCCACCACTGCTGCAACGACTACTACCAACATCACCATCATTGCTGCAACGACTACTAATAAAATCTACCACCACTGCTGCAACGACTATACCAACATCGCCACCACTGCTGCAACGACTATTACCAACATCTACCAACTGTTGCAACGACTACTACGAACATCTACCACCACTGCTACAACGACTACTACCAACATCTACCACCACTGCTACAACGACTACTACCAATATCTACCACCACTGCTGCAGAGACTACTACCAACCTTTCCACCACTGCTGCAACGACTATTACCAACATCTACCGCTACTACTACTACTACGATTACAACCATTATATACCCCCACTGCTGCAACGACTACTACTAACATCTACCCCCACTGCTGCAACGAATACAACCATTATCTACCATCATTGCTGCAACGACTACTACCAACATCTACCACCACTGCTACAACGACTAGTAGAGTGCTGCAACATCAACTCCCAACATCACCATCATTGCTGCAACGACTATTACCAAAATCTACCACCACTGCTGCAACGACTACTACCAACATCTACCACCACTGCTGCAACGACTACTACCAACATCACCATCATTGCTGCAACGACTACTAATAACATCTACCACCACTGCTGCAACGACTATACCAACATCGCCACCACTGCTGCAACGACTATTACCAACATCTACCACCACTGCTACAACGACTACTACCAACATCTACCACCACTGCTGCAACGACTACTACCAACATCACCACTGCTGCAACGACTACTACCAACATCTACCACCACTGCTACAACGACTACTACCAACATCTACCAACACTGCTGCAACGACTACTACCAACATCGCCACCATTGTTGCAACGACTACTACCAACATCTACCACCACTGTTGCAAAGACTACTACCAATATCTACCACCACAGTTGCAACGACTACTACCAACATCTACCACCACTGCTGCAACGACTACTACCAACCTCTCCACCACTGGTGCAATGACTACTACCAACATCTACCACCACTGCTGCAACGACTACTACCAACCTCTCCACCACTGGTGCAATGACTACTACCAACATCTACCACCACTGTTGCAAAGACTACTATCAATATCTACCACCACAGTTGCAACGACTACTACCAACATCTACCACCACTGCTGCAACGACTACTACCAACCTCTCCACCACTGCTGCAACGACTACTACCAACATCTACCACCACTACTGCAACGACTACTACCAATCTCTCCACCACTGCTGCAACGACTACTACCAACATCTACCACCACTGCTGCAACGACTACTACCAATCTCCACCACTGCTGCAATGACTACCAACATCTACCGCTACTACTACTACTACGTTTACAACCATTATCTACCATCACTGCTGCAACGACTACTACCAATATCTACCACCACTGCTACAACGACTACTACAAAAATCTACCATCACTTCTATTACGACTACAATAATTATCTACCACCATTTCTGGAGCGACTACTACCAACATCTACCACCACTGCTGCAACGACTGCTACCAACATCTACCACCACTGCTGCAATGACTACTACCAACATCTACCACCACTGCTGCAACGACTACTACGAACATCTACCACCACTGCTACAACGACTACTACCAACATCTACCACCACTGCTACAACGACTACTACCAAAATCTACCACCACTGCTGCAACGACTACTACCAACCTTTCCACCACTGCTGCAACGACTACTACCAACATCTACCGCTACTACTACTACGATTACAACCATTATATACCCCCACTGCTGCAACGACTACTACCAACATCTACCCCCACTGCTGCAACGAATACAACCATTATCTACCATCACTGCTGCAACGACTACTACCAACATCTACCACCACTGCTACAACGACTACTACCAACATCTACCACCACTGTTGCAACGACTACTACCAACATCTACCACCACTGCTGCAACGTCTACTACCAACATCTACCACAACTGCTGCAATGACTACTACGAACATCTACCACCACTGCTGCAACGACTACTACCAACAACTACCACCATTGCTGCATCGACTACTACAAACATCACCACTGTTGCAACGAATACTACCAACATCTACCACCACTGCTGCAACGACTACTACCAACATCTACCATCACTGTTGCAACGACTACTACCATTATCTACCACCACTGCTGCAAAGACTACTACCAGCATCACCACTGGTGCAACGACTACTATCAACATCTACCACCACTGCTGCAACGACTACTACCAACATCTACCACCACTGCTACAATGACTACTACCAACATCTGCCACCACTGCTGCAACGACTCCTATCAACATCTACCACCACTGTTGCAACGACTACTACTAATATATACCACCACTGCTGCAACGACTACTACCAACATCTACCACCAGTGCTGCAACGACTACCAACATCTCCACCACTGCTGCAACGACTACTACCAACATCTATCACCACTATTGCAACGACTACTACCAACATCTCCACCACTCCTACAACGACTACTACCAACATCTACCACAACTGCTGCAACTATTATTACCCTCATTTGTACAATTAAAGTTACGATAATGTTTTAATTGTTTTATGAATTGTTTTATTGTTAGGGGTGAGACTTATACTTCAGCTAGGCTCTGCTCTTGTCAGCAGCTATTGTCGGTGCAGTAGTGGTGGTAGATGTTGGTAGTAGAGTGCTGCAACATCTACTCCCAACATCACCATCACTGTTGCAACGACTACTACTCTATCTACCACCACAACTACTATGACTACAACCATTATCTACCCCCACTGCTACAACGACTACCAATATCAACACTGGTACAACGACTACTACCAACATCACCATTGCTGCAACGACTACTACCAACATCTACCGCTACTACTACTACGATTACAACCATTATATACCCCCACTGCTGCAACGACTACTACCAACATCTACCCCCACTGCTGCAACGAATACAACCATTATCTACCATCACTGCTGCAACGACTACTACCAACATCTACCACCACTGCTACAACGACTACTACCAACATCTACCACCACTGTTGCAACGACTACTACCAACATCTACCACCACTGCTGCAACGTCTACTACCAACATCTACCACAACTGCTGCAATGACTACTACGAACATCTACCACCACTGCTGCAATGACTACTACCAACAACTACCACCATTGCTGCATCGACTACTACAAACATCACCACTGTTGCAACGAATACTACCAACATCTACCACCACTGCTGCAACGACTACTACCAACATCTACCATCACTGTTGCAACGACTACTACCATTATCTACCACCACTGCTGCAAAGACTACTACCAGCATCACCACTGGTGCAACGACTACTATCAACATCTACCACCACTGCTGCAACGACTACTACCAACATCTACCACCACTGCTACAATGACTACTACCAACATCTGCCACCACTGCTGCAACGACTCCTATCAACATCTACCACCACTGTTGCAACGACTACTACTAATATATACCACCACTGCTGCAACGACTACTACCAACATCTACCACCAGTGCTGCAACGACTACCAACATCTCCACCACTGCTGCAACGACTACTACCAACATCTATCACCACTATTGCAACGACTACTACCAACATCTCCACCACTCCTACAACGACTACTACCAACATCTACCACAACTGCTGCAACTATTATTACCCTCATTTGTACAATTAAAGTTACGATAATGTTTTAATTGTTTTATGAATTGTTTTATTGTTAGGGGTGAGACTTATACTTCAGCTAGGCTCTGCTCTTGTCAGCAGCTATTGTCGGTGCAGTAGTGGTGGTAGATGTTGGTAGTAGAGTGCTGCAACATCTACTCCCAACATCACCATCACTGTTGCAACGACTACTACTCTATCTACCACCACAACTACTATGACTACAACCATTATCTACCCCCACTGCTACAACGACTACCAATATCAACACTGGTACAACGACTACTACCAACATCACCATTGCTGCAACGACTACTACCAACATCTCCACTACTGCTGCAACGACTACTACCAACATCTACCACCACTGCTGCAACACCTACTACCAACATCGCCACCAGAGCTGTAACGACTACTACCAACATCTCCACCAATGCTGCAACGACTACTACCAACGTCTACCGCTACTACTATTACGACTACAACCATTATCTACCACCACTGCTGCAACGACTACTACCAACATCTACCACCACTGCTACAACGACTACTACCCTCATTTCTACAATTAAAGTTACGGTAATGTTTTAATTAGTTGTTTTATGAATTGTTTTATTGTTAGGGATGAGACTTATACTTCAGCTAGGCTCTGCTCTTGTCAGCAGCTATTGTCGGTGCAGCAGTGGTGGTAGATGTTGGTAGTAGAGTGCTGCAACATCTACTCGCAACATCACCATCACTGTTGCAACGACTATTACCAACATCTACCACCACAATTACTACGACTACAACCATTATCTACCCTCTGGTATAATGACTACTACCAACATCACCATTGCTGCAACGACTACTACCAACATCTCCACCACTGCTACAACGACTATACCAACATCTCCACCATTGCTGCACCGACTACTACCAACGTCACCACTGCTGCAACGACTATTACCAACATCTACCACCACTGCTGCAACGACTACTACCAACATCTACCACCACTGCTGCAACGACTATTACCAAAATCTACCACCACTGCTGCAACGACTACTACCAACATCACCACTACTATTACGACTACAAACATTATCTACCACTGGGGCAACCAACCACCAACATCTACCACCACTGGTGCAACATCTACTACCAACATCGCCACCAGAGCTGCAACGACTACTACCAATATCACCACCACTGCTGCAACGACTACTACCAACATTGCCATCATTGCTACAAGTACTACTACCAACATCACTGCTGCAACGACTACTACCAACATCTATCGCTATTACTACTACGAGTACAACCATTATCTACCACCACTGCTGCAACATCTACTACCAACATTTCCACCACTGCTGCAACGACTACTACCATCATCTACCACCACTGCTGCAACGAATACTACCAACATCTACCACCACTGCTGCAACGACTACTACCAACATCTACCACCACTGCTGCAAAGACTTCTACCAACATTTACCACCACTGCTGCAACGATTATTACCAACACCTACCACCACTGCAACAACGACTACTACAAACATCTATCATCACTACTATTACGACTACAACCCTTATCTACCACCACTGCTGCAACGACTACTACCAACATCTACCACCACTGTTGCAATGAATACTACCAACATCTACCACCACTGCTGCAACGACTACTACCAACATCTATCATTGCTGCTATGACTACTACCAACATCTACCGCCATTGCTGCAATGACTACTACCAACATCTACCACCACTGCTGCAACGACTACTACCAACATATACCACCACTGCTGCAATGACTACTACCAACATCTACCACCACTGCTGCAACGACTACTACCATCACCACTACTATTACGACTACAACCATTATCTACCACCACTGCTGCAACAACTACTACCAACATCTACCACCATTGCTGCAGCGATTACTACCAACATCACCACTGCTACAACGACTACTACCAACATCTACCACCACTGCTACAACGACTACTACCAACATCTACCACCAGTGCTACAACGACTACTACCAACATCTACCACCACTGCTGCAACGACTACTACCAACATCTACCACCACTGCTGCAAGGACTACTACCAACATCTACCACCACTGCTGCAATGACTACTTACAACATCTCCACTACTGCTGCAACATATACTACCATTATCTATCCCCACTGCTGCAACATCTACTACCAACATCGCCACCAGGGCTGCAACGACTACTACCAATATCTCCACCACTGCTGCAACGACTACTACTAACGTCTACCGCTACTACTATTACGACTACAACCAATATCTACCACCACTGCTTCAACAACTACTAACATCTAACACCACTGCTACAACGACTAGTACCCTCATTTCTACTATTAAAGTTACGGTAATGTTTTAATTAATTGTTTTATGAATTGTTTTATTGTTAGGGGTGAGACTTATAGCTCAGATAAGCTCTGCTCTTGTCAGCAGCTACTGTCGGTGCAGCAGTGGTGGTAGATGTTGGTAATAGAGTTCTGCAACATCAACTTCTAACATCACCATCATTGCTGCAACGACTGCTACCAACATCTACCACCACTGCTGCAACGACTACTACCAACATCACCATCATTGCTGCAACGACTACAACCAACATCTCCACCACTGCTGCAACGACTACTACCAACATCACCATCATTGCTGCAACGACTACTACCAACATCATCATTGCTGCAACGACTACTACCAACATCTACCACCACTGGTGCAACGACTATTACCAACATCTACCACCATTGCCACAACGACTACTACCAACATCTACCACCACTGCTGCAACGACTACTACCAACATCTCCACCACTGCTGCAGCGACTACTACCAACATCTACCACCACTGCTACAACGACTACTACCAACATTACAACCACTGCTGCAATGACTACTACCAACATGGCCACCATTGTTGCAACGACTATTACCAACATCTACCACCACTGCTGCAACGACTACTACCAATATCTACTACCACTGCTGCAACGATTACTACCAACCTCTCCACCACTGCTTCAACGACTACTACCAATATATACCACCACTGCTGCAACGAGTACTACCAACATCTACCACCATTGCTGCAACGACTACTACCAACATCACCACTGCTGCAACGACTACTACCAACATCTACCACCACTGCTGCAACCTCTACTACCAACCTCTCCACCACTGCTGCAACGACTACTACCAACATTTACCACCACTTCTGCAACGACTACTACTAACCTCTCCACCACTGCTGCAACGACTACTACTAACATCTATCTCTACTACTACTACGATTACAACCTTTATCTACCATCACTGCTGCAATGACTATTACCAACATCTACCACCACTGCTAGAACGACTACTACCAACATCTACCACCACTGCTGCAACGACTACTACCAACATCTACCACCACTGCTGCAACGACTACTACCAACCTCTCCACCACTGCTGGAACGACTACTACCAACATCTACCGCTACTACTACTACGATTACAACCATTATCTACCCCCACTGCTGCAACGACTACTACCAACATCTACCCCCACTGCTGCAACGACTACAACCATTATCTACCATCACTGCTGCAACGACTACTACCAACATCTACCGTTAGTGCTGCAACGACTACTATCAACATCTCACCAATTGCTACAACGACTTTTACCAATATCTACCACCACTGCTGCAACGACTACTACCAACATCTCCACTACTGCTGCAACGACTACTACCAAAATCAACCACCACTGCTACCAACGGTGGTGGTAGATGTTGGTAGTAGAGTGCTGCAATGTCTACTCCCAACATCACCATCACTGTTGCAATGATTACTACCAACATCTACTACCACTGCTGCAACGACTACTACCAACTCTACCACCACTGCTGCAACGACTACTACCAACCTCTCCACCACTGCTGCAACGACTACTACAAACATATACCCCTACTACTATTACTACTACAACAATTATCTACCATCACTGCTGCAACGACTACCAGCAACATCTCCATCACTGCTGCAACGACTACTACCATCTACCAACACTGCTGCAATGACTACTACCAACATTTCCATCACTGCTGCAACGACTACTATCAACATCTATCGCTAATACTACTACGATTACAACCATTATCTACCACCACTGCTGAAACGACTACTACCAACATCTACCGCTACTACTATTACGACTACAACCATTATCTACCACCACTGCTGCAACGACTACTACCAACATCTCCATCACTGCTGCAACGACTACTATCAACATCTATCGCTAATACTACTACAACTACAACCATTATCTACCACCACTGCTGCAACGACTACTACCAACATCTACCACCACTGCTGCAACGACTACTATCAACATCTACCTCCACTGCTGCAACGACTACTACCAACATCTACCACCACTGCTGCAACAACTACTACCAACATCTACCACCAGTGCTGCAACGACTACTACCAACATCACCACTGCTACAACGACTTATACCAACATCTACCACCACTGCTGCAACGACTACTACCAACATCACCACTGCTGCAACGACTACTACCAACATCAACCACCACTGCTACAACGACTACTACCCTCATTTATATAATTAAAGTTACGGTAATGTTTTAATTAATTGTCTTATGAATTGTTTTATTGATAGAGGTAAGACTTGTACATCAGCTAGGCTCAGCTCTTGTCAGCAGCTACTGTCGGTGCAGCAGTTGTGGTAGATGTTGGTAGTAGAGTGCTACAACATCAACTCCTAACATCACCATCATTGCTGCAACGACTACTACCAACATCTACCACCACTGCTGCAACGACTACTACCAACATCTACCACCACTGCTGCAACGTCTACTACCACCACTGCTGCAATGACTACTACCAACATCTACCACCACTGTTGCAACGACTACTACCAACAACTACCACCATTTCTTCAACGACTACTAACAACATCACTGCTGCAACGAATACTACCAACATCTACCACCACTGCTGCAACGACTACTACCAACATCTACCATCACTGCTGCAACGACTACTACCAACATCTACCATCACTGTTGCAACGACTACTAACAACATCTACCACCACTGCTACTGTCGGTGCAGCAGTTGTGGTAGATGTTGGTAGTAGAGTGCTACAACATCAACTCCTAACATCACCATCATTGCTGCAACGACTACTACCAACATCTACCACCACTGCTGCAATGACTACTACCAACATCTACCACCACTGCTGCAACGTCTACTACCACCATTGCTGCAATGACTACTACCAACATCTACCACCACTGTTGCAACGACTACTACCAACAACTACCACCATTGCTGCAACTACTACTAACAACAACATCACTGCTGCAACGAATACTACCAACATCTACCACCACTGCTGGAACGACTACTACCAACATCTACCATCACTGCTGCAACGACTACTACCAACATCTACCATCACTTTTGCAACGACTACTAGCAATATCTACCACCACTGCTGCAAAGACTACTACTAACATCACCACTGGTGCAACGACTACTACCAACATCTATCACCACTGCTGCAACGACTACTAGCAACATCTACCACCACTGCTACAACACCTACTACCAACATCTGCCACCAATGCTGCAACGACTCCTATCAACATCTACCACCACTTGCAACGACTACTACCAACATCTACCACCACTGCTGCAACGATTACTACCAACATCTAGCACCAGTGCTGCAACGACTACCAACAACTCCACCAGTGCTACAACGACTACCAACATTTACCACCACTGCTGCAACGACTACTACTAACATCACCACTCCTACAACGACTACTACCAAAGTCTACCACCACTGCTGCAACTATTATTACCCTCATTTGTACAATTAAAGTTACGATAATGTTTTAATTAATTGTTTTATTGTTAGGGGTGAGACTTATACTTCAGCTAGGCTCTGCTCTTGTCCGCAGCTACTGTCGGTGCAGCAGTGGTGGTAGATGTTGGTGGTAGAGTGCTGCAACATCTACTCCCAACATCACCATCACTGTTGCAACGACTACTACCACTATCTACCACCTCAACAACTACGACTACAACTATTATCTACCCCCACTGCTACAACGACTACTACCAACATCAACACTGCTACAACGACTACTACCAACATTACCATTGCTGCAACGACTACTACCAACATCTCCACTACTGCTGCAACGACTACTACAAACATCTACCACCATTGCTGCAACATCTACTACCAACATTGCCACCAGAGCTGCAACGACTACTACCAACATCTCCACCAATGCTGCAACGACTACTACCAACATCTACCGCTACTACTATTACGACTACAACCATTATCTACCACCACTGCTGCAATGACTACTACCAACATCTACCACCACTGCTACAACGACTACTACCCTCATTTCTACAATTAAAGTTACGGTAATGTTTTAATTAATTGTTTTATGAATTGTTTTATTGTTAGGGGTGAGACTTATACCTCAGCTAGGCTCTGCTCTTGTTGTCAGCAGCTACTGTCGGTGCAGCAGTGGTGGTAGATGTTGGTAGTAGAGTTCTGCAATATCTCCCAAAATCACCATCACTTGCAACGACTATTACCAACATCTACCACCACAACTACTACGACTACAACCATTATCTACCCCCACTGCTACAACGACTACTACCAACATCACCATTGCTGCAACGACTACTGCCAACGTCCCCGACATCCAGGACTGGTTATTGCGCCTTTCTGTCCGTCACAAAACAGTTCGTTTTTGCTGGGTCCCCAGTCATGTTGGAATCCTTGGTAACGATACTGTTGACTCTTTGGCACATGACACCCTCACCCTTCCTACCTTTTGCACTTCCTCCCTTCCCTTTTCTGATTACTTCCCAGTTTTCCGGACTTTCCTTTATACCCGCTGGCAATTTTTCTCGTCCATCCTTACCTCTTATAAACTCCACGCTATCAAGCCCTCTTTTTCCCCTTGGTCCCACCCATCTCATCCTACTAGACGCTGGGAGACTGCCCTGGCCCGCTTACGAATTGGCCACACCAGACTCACCCATTCCTACCTGATGTCCCGTTCCCCTCCCCCTGTCTGCCCATCTTGTGGCGTCCTTTCCTCCCTTCCTCATCTCCTTCATGTCCCATCTTCGCAACCCCTCGTTTTGCAGCCTTCCCCCACCTTTCC
The DNA here is from genome assembly GCA_036785275.1 of Cancer borealis. Lineage (NCBI taxonomy): Eukaryota > Metazoa > Arthropoda > Malacostraca > Decapoda > Cancridae > Cancer > Cancer borealis. The sequence continues at coordinate 19,909 of JAXIVD010003717.1, forward strand.
TCCCTGTCCCGTGCCCCCCGTCTTGCTGACATCCTCGCTGAGTCCCCTTCCTTTTCACTCCCTGTCCTTATATCCTTTCTTCGTACCGCTAACGTCCTACATCTAATCTAACCCATACCCGACCCTACTCCCCACCTAGTCCTACTACCTAACCCTACTACCCCAATAGTGCCATATGGCCTTTGTTGCCTGGCACATTTCCCCCCCCCCACATTACAATTACAATTACAATACACTGTTGCAACGACTACTACCAATATTGCCATCATTGCTACAAGTAGTACTACCAACATCACCACTGCTGGAACGACTACTACCAACATCTATCGCTACAACTACTACGACTACAACCATTATCTACCACCACTGCTGCAACATCTACTACCAACATCTCCTCCACTGCTGTGACGACTACTACCATCATCTACCACCACTGCTGCAACGAATACTACCAACATCTACCACCACTGCTGCAACGACTACTACCAACATCTACCACCACTGCTGCAACGACTACTACCAACATTTGCCACCTCTGCTGGAACGACTACTACCAACACCTACCACCACTGCAACAACGACTACTACAAACATCTATCACCACTACTATAACGACTATGACCATTACCTACCACCACTGCTGCAACGACTACTACCAACATCTACCACCACTGCTGCAATGAATACTACCAACATCTACCACCCCTGCTGCAACGACTACCAACATCTACCACTGCTGCAATGACTACTACCAACAGCTACCGCCATTGCTGCAATGACTACTACCAACATCTACCATCACTACTATTACGACTACAATCATTATCTAACCACTTCTGGAACGACTACTACCAACAACTACCACCACTGCTGCAACGACTACTACCAACATTTACCACCACTGCTGCAATGACTACTACCAACATCTAGCACCACTGCTGCAAAGAATACTAGTAACATATCTACCACCACTGCTGCAACGACTACTACCAACATCTACCACCCCTGCTGCAACGACTACTACCAACATCTACCATCACTGTTGCAACGACTACTACCAACATCTACCACCACTGCTGCAACGACTACAACCAACATCACCACTGGTACAACGACCTCTACCAACATCTACCACCACTGCTGCAACGATTACTATCAACATCTACCACCACTGCTACAATGACTACTACCAACATTGCCACAACTGCTGCAACGACTACTATCAACATCTACCACCACTGTTGCAACGACTATTACCAACATCTACCACCACTGCTGCAACGACTACTACCAACATCTACCACCAGTGCTGCAACGACTACTACCAACATCACCACTGCTACAACGACTACTACCAACATTTACCATCACTGCTGCAACGACTACTACCAACATCACCACTACTACAACGACTACTACCAACATCTACCACCACTGCTGCAACGATTACTACCAACATCTACCACTGCTGCAACTATTATTACCCGCATTTCTACAATTAAAGTTACGGTAATGCTTTAATTAATTGTTTTGTTGTTAGGGGTGAGACTTATACTTCAGCTAGGCTCTGCTCTTGTCAGCAGCTACTGTCGATGCAGCAGTGGTGGTAGATGTTGGTAGTAGAGTGCTGCAACATCTACTCTCCAACATCACCATCATTGTTGCAACGACTACTACCACTATCTACCACCACAACTACTACGACTACAACCATTATCTACCCCCACTGCTACAACGACTACTACCAACATCAACACTGCTACAACGACTACTACCAACATCTCCAACATTGCTGCAACGACTACTACCAACATCTCCACTACTGCTGCAACGACTACTACCAACATCTACCACCACTGCTGCAATGACTACTACCAACATCCACCACCACTGCTGCAACGACTACTACCAACATCTCCACTACCGCTGCAACATCTACTACCATTATCTACCCCCACTGCTGCAACATCTGCCAACATCGCCACCAGAGCTGCAACGACTACTACCAACATCACTACTGCTGCAACGACTACTACTAACGTCTACCGCTACTACTATTACGACTACAACCAATATCTACCACCACTGCTGCAACAACTACTACTAACATCTACCACCACTGCTACAACGACTATTACCCTCATTTCTACAATTAAAGTTACGGTAATGTTTTAATTAATTGTTTTATGAATTGTTTTATTGTTAGGGGTGAGACTTATACCGCAGCTAGGCTCTGCTCTTGTTGTCAGCAGCTACTGTCGGTGCAGCAGTTGTGGTAGATGTTGGTAGTAGAGTGCTGCAACATCAACTCCTAACATCACCATCATTGCTGCAACGACTACTACCAACATCTACCACCACTGCTGCAACGACTACTACCAACATCATCATCATTGCTGCAACGACTACTACCAACATCACCATCATTGCTGCAACGATTACTACCATCATCTACCACCACTGCTGCAACGACTATTACCAACATCTATCACCACTGCTACAACGACTACTACCAACATCTACCACCACTGCTGCAATGACTACTACCAAAATCTCCACCACTGCTGCAACTACTACTACCAACATCTACCTCCACTGCTACAACGAGTACTACCAACATCTACCATCACTGCTGCAACGACTACTATCAACATAGCCACAATTGTTGCAACGACTACTACCAACATCTACCACCACTGCTGCAACGACTACTACCAATATCTACTACTACTGCTGCAACGACTACTACCAACCTCTCCACCACTTTCAACGACTACTACCAATATATACCACCACTGCTGCAACGACTACTACCAACATCTACCATTAATGCTGCAACGACTACTACAAACCTCTCCACCACTGCTGCAACGACAACTACCAACATCTACCACCACTGCTGCAACGACTAATATCAACCTCTCCACTACTGCTGCAACGACTACTACCAACATCTACCACCACTGCTGCAACGACTACTACCAACCTCTCCACCACTGCTGCAACGACTACTACCAACATCTATCGCTACTACTACTACGATTACAACCATTATCTACCATCACTGCTGCAAGGACTACTACAAACATCTACCACCACTGCTACAACGATTACTACCAATATCTACCACCACTGCTGCAATGACTACTACCAACATCTACCACCACTGCTGCAACGACTACTACCAACCTCTCCACCACTGCTGCAACGACTACTACCAGCATCTACCGCTACTACTACTACGATTACAACCATTATCTACCTCCACTGCTGCAACGACTACTATCAACATCTACCCCCACTGCTGCAACGACTACAACCATTATCTACCATCACTGCTGCGACGACTACTACCAACATCTACCACCACTGCTACAACGACTACTACCAACATCTACCACCACTGCTGCAACGACTACTACCAACATCTACCAGTACTGCTGCAACGTCTACTTACAACATCTACCACCACTGCTGCAATGACTACTACCAACATCTACCACCACTGCTGCAACGACTACTACCGACAACTACCACCATTACTGCAACGACTACTACCAACATCTCCACCACTCCTGCAACGAATACTACCAACATCTACCACCACTGCTGCAACGACTACTACCAACATCTACCACCACTGCTGCAACGACTACTACCAACATCTACCACCACTGCTGCAAAGACTACTACCAACATCACTGGTGCAACGACTACTACCAACATCTACCACCACTGCTGCAATGACTACTACCAACATCTACCACCACTGTTATAACGACTACTACCAACATCTGCCACCACTTTTGCAACGATTCCTATCAACATCTACCACCACTGTTGCAACGACTACTACCAACATCTACCACCACTGCTGCAGCGACTATTACCAACATCTATTACCACACCACTGCTGCAACGACTACTACCAACATCACCACTCCTACAACGACTACTACCAACTTCTACCACCACTGTTGCAACTACTATTACCCTCATTTGTACAATTAAAGTTACGATAATGTTTTAATTAATTGTTTTATGAATTGTTTTATTGTTAGGAGTGAGACTTATACTTCAGCTAGGCTCTGCTCTTGTCAGCAGCTACTGTCGGTGCAGCAGTGGTGGTAGATGTTGGTAATAGAGTGCTGCAACATCTACTCCCAGCATCACCATCACTGTTGCAACGATTACTACCACTATCTACCACCACAACTACTACGACTACAACCATTATCTATCCCCACTGCTACAACGACTACTACCAACATCAACACTGCTACAACGACTACTACCAACACCAACATTGCTGCAACGACTACTACCAACATCACTACTGCTGCAACGACTACTACCAACATCACTACTGCTGCAACGACTACTACCAACATCTACCACCCCTGCTGCAACGACTACTACCAACATCTACCATCACTGTTTCAACGACTACTACCAACATCTATCACCATTGCTGCAACGACTACTACCAACATCACCACAAGTGGAACGACCTCTACCAACATCTACCACCACTGCTGCAACGACTACTATCAACATCTACCACCACTGATACAATGACTACTACCAACATCTGCCACAACCGCTGCAACTACTATCAACATCTACCACCTCTGCTGCAACGACTACTACCAACATCTACCACCAGTGCTGCAACGACTACTACCAACATCACCACTGCTACAACGACTACTACCAATATTTACCACCACTGCTGCAACGACCACTACCAACATTACCACTACTACAACGACTACTACCAACATCTACCAACACTGCTGCAACGACTACTGCCAACATCTACCACCACTGCTGCAACTATTATTACCCTCATTTCTACAATTAAAGTTACGGTAATGTTTTAATAAATTGTTTTGTTGTTAGGGGTGAGACTTCAGCTAGGCTCTTATCAGCAGCTACTGTCGGTGCAGCAGTGGTGGTAGATGTTGGTAGTAGAGTGCTGCAACATCTACTATTCAACATCCCCATCGCTGTTGCAACGACTACTACCACTGTCTACCATCACAACTAGTACGACTACAACCATTATCTACCCCCACTGCTACAACCACTACTACCAACATAAACACTACTACAACGACTACTACCAACATCTCCACCATTGCTGCAACGACTACTACTAACATCTCCAATACTGCTGCAACGACTACTACCAACATCTACCACCACTGCTGCAATGACTACTACCAACATCTACCATACTGCTGCAGCGACTACTACCAACATCTCCACTACTGCTGCAACATCTACTACCATTATGTACCCCCACTGCTGCAACATCGCCACCAGAGCTGCAACGTCTACTACCAACATCACCACTGCTGCAACGACTACTACCAACATCTACCACCACTGCTGCAACATCTACTAGCAACATCGCCACCAGAGCTGCAACGACTACTGCCAACATCTCCACCACTGCTGGAACGACTACTAGAAACATCGCTATTATTGCTGCAAGGACTACTACCAACATCTCCACCACTGCTGCAACGACTACTACCAACATCTACCACCACTGCTGCAACGACTACTACCAACGTTTACCACCAATGCTGCAACGACTACTACCAACGTCTACCGCTACTACTATTACGAATACAACCATTATCTACCACTACTGCTGCAACGACCACTGCCAACACATACCACCACTGCTGCAACGACTACTACCAACATATCCACCACTGCTACAACGACTACAACCAACATCTACCATCACTGCTACAACGATTACTACCCTCATTTCTACAATTAAAGTTACGGTAATGTTTTAATTAATTATTTTATGAATTGTTTTATTGTTAGAGGTGAGACTTATACTTCAGCTAGGCTCTGCTCTCTCTTGTCAGCAGCTACTGTCGGTGCAGCAGTGGTGGTAGATGTTGGTAGTAGAGTGCTGCAACATCTACTACCAACATTACTATCATTGCTGCAATGACTACTACCAACATCTACCACTAATGCTCTAACGACTACTACCAACATCACCATCATTGCTGCAATGACTACTACCAACATATCCACCACTGCTGCAACGACTACTACCAACATTTACCACCACTGCTACAACGATTACTACCCTCATTTCTACAATTAAAGTTACGGTAATGTTTTAATTAATTGTTTAAGAATTGTTTTATTGTTAGGGATGAGACTTATACCTCAGCTAGGCTCTGCTGTTGTCAGCAGCTACTGTCGGTGCAGCAGTGATAGTAGATGTTGGTAGTAGAGTGCTGCAACATCTACAACCAACATCACTATCATTGCTGCAATGACTACTACCAACATATACCACCATAACTACTACGACTACAACCATTATCTACCTCCATTTCTACAACGACTACTACCAACATCAACACTACTACAACGACTACAACCAACATCACCATCATTGCTGCAATGACTACTACCAACATCTACCACCACTGCTGCAACGACTACTACCAACATCACTGCTGCAACGACTACTACCAACATCTACCACCACAACTACTACGACTACAACCATTATCAACCCCTACTGCTACAACGACTACTACCAGCATCACCATTGCTGCAACGACTACCGACATCACCACTACTGCAACGACTACTACCAACGTCTACCGCTACTACTATTACGACTACAACCCCCCCCCCATGGGATCTACATTGACGTGGTGGGGGGGCTTGTGTGTCCGTCAGGACCGACAAGATAATCCCGAACGTAGTCTGGTGTGGGTCACCGGTGCCGCCCGCCAGGGGGATCGCCCGTCGTGGGCCGTCCTGTGTTGGCTGGAGGGTGCCTGGGCCGGTAGGTATCGAGGCTGGGGTCTTTGCTCGCCGCTGCGCGGCAAACTTTCGGTGCCACAATGGCTGCCTTTTAAAACGGGTAGTCCTGTGGGGGACGAGGTACCCCGTCCCCAACGGCAGCGCTCGGCCCCTTTTGCCGATCCGGTAGGTGGTTTACCCATGGTCCCCGATGCCATTTTTATTAATTTATACCAATATATGGATAAACAAAACTCACTATGCCCCCCTCGTGTGGTACCCGACCAGTCCCTCGAGGCCTCTGCTGCTGGTCGCCACCCCCCTGACACCTCTGCCTGCCCAATGGACCTGGTCTCGACTTCTCTGCCCATTCCTCAGACCCCTACTACTAAACCACCCCCTACTCCTACTCTCCCTTGTACCCCTACCCCCTCCACAGCTTTTACATCCTATGCCCAACCTCCCACATCTTCTCTCCTGCTACCACCACCCCGCCTCCCCCAGGTTTCGGTCCTCATTGTTCCTCATCTTTCTCTACCACTACCACAGCCTCTATTCGCACCCCTGTAGTCTCCTCATCTCACCTGCCCCCTGCCCCTCCTACCGTCCCTATTTCCAGCGCCCCTTCTACTACCTCTCTTGCCTCCCCTGTGTCTACCACTGTCCCGATTCTCTTTTCCACTCCTACTACCACTCCAGCCTCCCTCCCCGTTACAGCTAGATCTTCCGCTATTACTACCTTAGCTCCTTATGTCCCCTCTTCCTCTAGGAAGACTGCAACACAGCCCCGAACAGGCTCCTCTCGTGGCACGTCTCGCCCTTCTGCCCATGACCTCTTTGCCCCTGCCCGCTGGGATCGCTTTTTCACTATTCCCCCCTCCGCCCCCTTTGCTAAGAATACCCTACTCTTCCAACGCTGCTTACAGGAACAAGTGGGCAAGGTCCACTTTCAAACCTGACCTGACCGTTCTCGCCTGGTACGTGTAGAGTCTGAGGCTCAGTCTCAAGCCATGGCCAACTTGTTGGCCCCATCCGGTACCCCCTTCTGTGCGACCCCTGACGACCGTCTCAACACATGCACTGGCACTGTTGCAATCTCCCCACAAGACTGCCCTATTGATGACAAGGTCTGGTCAGACTCACACTGACCTGCTGGACCTACTCAGCGAGTATGACGCTGTCAACGTTCGCTGCCACACCTTGTCCCCCCGAGGTCGCCAGAAAAACTCCACCAATGTTGTACGGATCTCCTTCAAGCGCCACGAACTCCCTACCCATGTCTACGTTGGGGGCGTCATGCTCCCCGTCCGGCCCTATGTTCCCCCCACCTCGCCAGTGCCGAAACTGTTGGCGCTTTGGACATCCCGAAAAACACTGCCGCTCCGCTCTCCGCTGCCCTATGTGTGGCTTTACTCACACCCGCGATCAATGTCATACCACTACCCGGCGCTGCTGCAATTGTAGTGGACCTCATAATGCTCTACCGCGGCTGCCCAACTTACAAGTTTGAGGCTGAAGTCGCTGGTATTCGCTTCCGTGATGGTCTCACATTACGTGAGGCCCGTCAGAAAGCCCGTCGCCTAGGCTTCACCCCTTCTCGCCATGTTGCTGCCTCCGCCTCTGCCCCTCACCCCCCAACCACATCCTCTTCCCCCCCCGGTCCTCAGCCTCCCTCCCCTACCCCTCCTTCCATCCATCCCTCTCCTCTACCTCCTTCCTCTTCCTTCTCTCCCTCCCACCCTCCATCCTCCCTCTTCTGCTCTAATTCTTTCGCTGTCCTCGACCCTGATACCCCTACCTCCACCACCACCCGTACTCCAGCCCCTCCCTCTCCACGCCCACAGCGCTTCCACTCTACCAAGCGACACCACTCTCAGGCTTTGGTCTCCTCTCCCCCACCAACCACCTCTCCTGCTCCCGCCTTGATCTCTCCACCCCCTCTCCACCTCCCTCACCCGCTCCTTCCGAGGGTGATACCCTCGATGCCATCGCCGCGTTCATAAAAAACACGGCTCCCTTGTCCTCTCCCCCTACCTCCTTATCTCCTCCCCCGGCCCCTCCTATCCAGGTCGTGGCTTCTGTTCACCCACCTCCCAAGCACCTCCCTCCTACCCCGACTCCCCCTCCTCCACCTTCATCCTCTGCTGTCTCCCCTTCCCGACCCCTCCTCCAGGTCCCCTCTGCCCCCGGCGCTCAGTCCTCTCCCCCTTCCCCACTTTACTCTCCCCTCCCCTCCTCGTCCTACCCTACCTGTTCTTCTACCCGATCTCCTCTCTCTTCCCCTACCACCTGGCTACTCCCATACCGATCTCCTCTCAACCTCCTCCCTCTCCCCCAACCTCATCCACCCCTGACCCCCTTCCTTCTCCATCACCTCTTATGGATATGGACCCCGGTTCTTTACCCCCTGTGAATGCTCCTCCCTCACCTTCCCCCATTCCGAGTCTTATTCCCTACTGATCATGTCTGTTCTTCAGTGGAATATTCGTGGTTTTCGTGCCCATCGACAGGACCTTCGCCAACTCATTTCCTCTTATGCCCCCATGGTCCTCTGCCTTCAGGAAACGTTTCTTACTAGCCCACCCACCCCTATTCCTCAGTACCGCTTTTTTTCCTCCCCGCACTCTATCTCTTCTGCTATCCTTCTTCACCAGTCTGTTGCTTCTACCCCTCTTCCTATCCCTACTACATTTCCCTGTACAGTCCTCCGTATCTACCTCCGTCGTTGGGTGTCTCGTTTCCCTTTACCTTTCTCCTTCCCAGCCTCTCGATCTCGATGCCCTCCGCTCCCTTTTCTCTAACCTCCCTTCCCCCCTCCTTGTGGTTGGCGACTTCAATTGTCGCCACACCCTTTGGGGGGATTCTGTGATCACCTCTCGAGGCCGCTCCCTCGACCTTTTCCTTAAAGACTTCGACCTTGCTATTCTTAATACTGCCGCCCCCACACACTTTGATCCCCGCACTCAGACTTTCTCCTGTCTCGACCTCGCCCTCTGTTCCCCTGACCTACTTCTAGATCTCCACTGGTCGGTTCTTGACCACAATCCCTGTAGTGATCATTTCCCGGTTCTTCTTTCTCCTACTTCCTACATCCCTCTCCCCAGTCCTCGCTGGTGCTTTGGTAGGGCAGACTGGCGTGCTTTTGCCTCACTGTCTGCCCTCCGTCTCTCCTCTCCTGATTTTACCTCCTCTTCTGATATGTTGATCTACTTTACCACGTCCGTCCTCGCTGCTGCTTTTGTCTCCATCCCTCGGACTTCCCGCCCCTTTACCTCCAAATGTGTTCCCTGGTGAAACCCTGCCTGCACTACTGCCTTTCGCTTGAAACGGGCGGCCTGGAGTAGTTACCGATGTAAACGGGACACTCCCGGTCAGCTCCCGGCCTTTGTTAACTTTAAACGTGCCTCGGCTAGGTTCCGCCGGACCACTAGATTGGCTCAGTCCAACAGTTGGCGTGCTTATGTGTCTACCTTGACTTCCTCTACCCCCATTGTTTCAGTCGCGACGTATTCATAAATTATCAGGTAAACACCCACCCTCCTTTGCTCCTGTACTTCGCCTCCCCCAGGGTGATATTGCTGAACCCCTCCAGGTTGCCACTGAACTGGGCTCATTTTTTAGCAGCGTCAGCAGTGGTTCCATCTTCCTCCTGAGTTTGCTGCCCTTAAGGCGGCACGTGAGCACACCCCTATTACTTTCACACTTTCTTCTAATACTTCATATAACACCCCCTTCTCCCCCTCTGAACTTACCTCTGCCTTGAAGTGCTGTCGTAACACCTCTGCGGGCCCTGATGGTGTTCACTATCAGATGCTCCGCCACCTTCCTACTGTCTCCCTGACCTTCTTACTTACCCTTTATAACCGCGTTTGGCTAACCGGGGACTTCCCACCCCAGTGGCGCAATGCACTTATACTCCCTTTTCTTAAGCCTAACAAGTCTGGTACTCTTCCCCAGGATTATAGAACCATTGCTCTGACTAGCTGTGTCTGCAAGCTCCTTGAGCGCATGATCAATCTCCGATTGATGTGGTACCTTGAATCAAAGAACCTTCTCTCCCCCAATCAGTTTGGCTTTCGACGTGCCCGTGGTACAGCGGAACCTCTCGCCCGCTTACAAACATATATTACTTCTGCTTTTGCCCGACGAGAATCTGTCTTAGCTGTTTTCTTTGATCTTGAGAAAGCTTACGACACTAATTGGCGCCATCACATCCTTCACCAGCTGTCCTGTGTCGGTGTCTCTGGCAACATGGGGGTTTTCCTCCATAACTTCCTGCGAAACCGTTCCTTCCGCATTAGGGTTGCTTCCTCTTGCTCCCCTTCCTTCTGTCAGTACGAGGGTGTGCCCCAGGGCTCGGTCCTGAGTACTACCCTCTTCCTCCTGGCCATTGACGGCATCGTTTCTACCCTCCCGCCTGGTGTCAGGTCCTCTCTTTATGTAGACGATTTCGCCATTTATGCCTTGAGCAGCTCCTCCTCCCTTCTCCATCGCCTTCTTCAATCTGCTGTTACTGCCACCTCTTGGGCCACCGACCATGGCTTCCACTTCTCCCCTACAAAGTCTTTCTCTATTTACTTTTCACGGTCCCGTACTGCTTGTCCTCCTCCCCTTCTTCTTTATGGCACCCCTCTTGAATATCGCACATCGGGCAAATTTCTTGGTCTTATCTTCGACTCTCGCCTTACTTGGCGCCAGCATGTCCTCTCTCTCAAGGATACCGCCTTTCGCCGCCTCCGTCTTCTACAAACCCTCTTCCATGTGTCTTGGGGTGCTGACCGCAAGACTGCTTTCGCTGCATACTGTTCTGGTCCTTTCTGTCCTTGATTATGGCTGCCATGTTTATTCTTCCGCATCCCCCTCCGTCCTCAGCCTCCTTGACCCTGTTCATCACCTTGGTCTCCGCCTCGCTCTTGGTGCTTTCCGATCTTCCCCTGTGGAGAGCTTATACACTGAAGCCGGCCTCCCTTCTCTTCCCCGTCGCCGGGCCCTCCTTTCCCTCCGCTGTTATGCCCGTTCCCTTCAATTTCCCTCCTCCGCTTTGCGTATCCCTCCTCCTCTGTCTGCAACCTTTGCCATCCGGCCTCGCTTACCTGTTCCCTTCCCCCTCCGTATGCGTGCCCTTCTGTCCCATCCTTCTTCCCCCTCCCTTAATCCGCTCCCATTCTCTGTTTTCTCTACTCCCCCCTGGCTCTCCCCTCACCTCTCCTTTTGCTCCTCTGTCTTCCCTATCTCCCCGAAATCTAATACCCCTTCCAGTGTCTTACGCTCCCATTTCTCGGCTCATCTTCCTACTCATTCTGGTAGCATACACGTTTATACTGATGGCTCCAAGTCTTCTACTGGCTCGGGCTGTGCTGTCCTGTTTCCTGACACTTATTTCCAATACCGCCTCCCTCTTGAGGCCAGCGTTCTTACTACTGAGCTGTTTGCGATTCTTTTTGCCCTCCGCCGCATCTTCCGCCTCACCGCTTCTTCTTATACTCTCGGTCATCCCTCTCCCTTTTATCTTTCTTTTCCTCTTCACACCCTCTTGTCCGCGACATCCAGGACTGGTTATTCCGCCTTTCTGTCCGTCACAAAACAGTTCGTTTTTGCTGGGTCCCCAGTCATGTTGGAATCCCTGGTAACGATACTGTTGACTCTTTGGCACATGACGCCCTCACCCTTCCTACCTTTTGCACTTCCTCCCTTTCTGTTTCTGATTACTTCCCAGTTTTCCGGACTTTCCTTTATACCCGCTGGCAATCTTTCTGGTCCACCCTTACCTCTAATAAACTCCATGCTGTCAAGCCCTCTGTTTCCCCTTGGTCCCACCCATCTCATCCTACTAGACGCTGGGAGACTGCCCTGGCCCGCTTACGAATTGGCCACACCAGACTCACCCATTCCTACCTGATGTCCCGTTCCCCTCCCCCTGTCTGCCCATCTTGTGGCGTCCTTTCCTCCCTTCCTCATCTCCTCCTTTCATGTCCCATCTTCGCAACCCCTCGTCTTGCAGCCTTCCCCCACCTTTCCTCCCTATCCCGTGCCCCCCGTCTTGCTGACATCCTCGCTGAGTCCCCTTCCTTTTCACTCCCTGCCCTTATATCCTTTCTTCGTACCGCTAACGTCCTACATCTAATCTAACCCATACCCGACCCTACCCCCCACCTAGTCCTACTACCTAACCCTACTACCCCAATAGTGCCATATGGCCTTTGTAGCCTGGCACATTTCCCCCCCCCCCCCCCCACATTACAATTACAATTACGACTACAACCATTATCTACCACCACTGCTGCAACGACTACTAACAACATCTACCACCACTGCTGCAACGACTACTATCAACATCTACCACCACTGCTGCAACGACTACTACCAACATCTACCACAACTGCTGCAACGACTACTACCAACATCTACCACCACTGCTGCAATGACTACTACCAACATCTACCACCACTAACAACGACTATTACCAACATCTATCACCACTGCTGCAACGACTGCTACCAACATCTACCACCACTGCTGCAACGACTACTACCAACATCTACCATCATTACTATTACGACTACAATTATTATCTACCACCACTGCTACAACGACTACTACCAACATCTACCGCCACTGCTTCAACGACTAATACCAACAATTACCACCATTGCTGCAACGGCTACTACCAACATCTACCACCACTGCTGCAACGACTACTACCAATATCTACCACCACTAACAACGACTATTACCAACATCTATCACCACTGCTGCAACGACTACTACCAACATCTACCACCACTGCTGCAATGATTACTACCAACATCTACCACCACTAACAACGACTATTACCAACATCTATCACCACTGCTGCAACGACTACTACCAACATCTACCGCCACTGCTTCAACGACTAATACCAACAATTACCACCACTGCTGCAACGGCTACTACCAACATCTACCACCACTGCTGCAACGACTACTATCAACATCTACCATCACTGCTGCAAGGAATACTACCAACATTTACCGCTACTGCTACAATGATTACTATCCTCATTTCTACAATTAACGCTACGATAATGTTTTAATCAATTGCTTTATGAATTGTTGTGTTGTTAGGGATGGGTCTTATACCTCAGCTAGACTCTGCTCTTGTCAGCAGCTACTGTCGTTGCAGCAGTGATGGTAAATGTTGGTAGTAGAGTGCTGCAACATCTACCAACATCACCAATGCTGCAACGACTACTACCAACATCTACTACCATTGCTACAACGACTACTACCCTCATTTTTACAATTTAAGTTACGGTAATGTTTTAATGATTACTGCCACCAACATTAATACAAGTGATGCATCAACTATTAACCCTAAATCTACTGCTCTACTTTTAATACTAATACCATTACAACTGTTACTCAGAAGTCAATCTTTTGTTACAAATATCAAAGTGTTATTACTGTTATTACTATTATTGTTATTGTAACTAACACTGCTATTATTCTTATTACTGCAGCTATTACTTTTACTACTACTATGATTATTTCTACTACTACTACTACTACTACTACTACTAGTACTACTACTACTACTACTACTACTAGTACTACTACTACTACCACTTGTACTACTACTATCACTACTACTACTATCACTATTACTACTACTAATATGACTACATCTACTACTACTACTACTACTACTACTAATAGTAATAATAATAATAATAATAATTCTACTACCATTACTACTACTACTACTACTACTACTACTATTACAGGTTGAGCCTCCCAAATCCGGCAGCTTCCGGACCTAAGGCTTGCCGGACCACGGAAAATTCCGGACTAGAGGTGGTCCTTAAAATACTTCGCCTAAGCTTAAGCCATTGTATGAGAACACTGTCTAAATCACTGCTTTTCCCCTCTTTAAGTGTTTTACAAACCTCCATGCTCTTCTTACTGTCAGACTCACTGTAAAACTTAAGAAATTTATTTTTCTGCTTTTTAATATCATAAACAGTTGATGACCCAATGTTGTACTGTTGGCATAGGGTCTGTACTGAGAAACCTTTATCCACCTTCTGTTGTACTGATATTGTCATATGTTTGTGCTTTTTCTTAGCTTCACCAACAACACTATCACTTCCTGGTCACTTGGGACCTATATTTAGGGACAAATATTTCAGAAATATAGTAAATGTTAACACCTGAGGGGTGCTTCGCAGTTAACACAATGAATTTCGCTGCTGCACTAACCCAGAATGACAGAGCACAGCGCCGCCGCGTCCTAGCGGCCTGGCCGGCAAATTAAAATCATACGGGCAATTTAAATTATTCTGGCACATTTAAATTATGCCGGATGACGGAATTCCGGATTTGGGAGGTTCAACCTGTATTACTACTACTACTACTACAGATATCTCCACCCCATTTTTATTTATGAAATAGACGAGGACTCCACGAATTGGAGGTCAGTAGCCCCAACTCTGGTCGCCACTGACTGTAGCATCCAACCATATTACTACTACTTATCTACTATTTACTTAAATACAATACTTATTTACATATCTATATAACTATGTTGTCTACACTCTTATGCCACACTCCACTACAGTGGTCTGGTAGTCCAGGCCAGCTGTATCGGTGGCTGTGGGGGCAGAGTATCGAGTACTCCTGAGACAAAGGAGGGCAGACCTGAGCAGGGAGAAAGAGAGACGGCATCTCATCCAGGCGACAACGTGACTCCTTGGCTGGTGCTTCCTTTCTGCGGTTATATCTGCTAGTCTTGAATAGAAGCACTTGGCCTTGGAGTCCATCCCGCCGGACGTGGTGAAGACCAAGGGCGTGAAGCTGCCCTGATCAACATGCAGAATCCTTTCCCCATATGCCCTGATTTTCTCCTGCTCATTCCTCTGGTGGGCGGTTTCCAGGGAGAGCTCTCGGTGGCAGGCGGCCATAGGATCGAAGATTCTGATGTCCATGAAGGCTCTCTGTCCTCTGGTCCAGAATCCACGAGCACTTATGTCCACCCGGGCCTCGTTGGCGGTGTTGGCCGTCCTGTACCGCATGTGTTCACCGTCCAAGGGAAGAAGAGTTGGTTCAGTGAAGACGTCGCGGCACACCTCCCTGAGCATGCTGACCGTCACATCCATCACCTCGTCGTGCCTAATGCACACGAATCCCCCCTTTTTACAGGTCATGGTGTGGTTGACATCGTTCGGGGATCCACATGCACAGGTGTTGGGAATTCCCTCCACTGGCCAGCCATACCTCAGAGCAATGGCATCTACAAATTCTTGTTTGTTAAGGCTGAAGCCTTTTGCTCTGATAGGCAGTTGGAAGCTCCCGTTTCCTGTGCAGTGTAAATTTTCCTCACGGTATCAGCTGGCAGGATGTATTTTAGCTGTTCCAATATTTCCCCTTGTGCTCTTTGCCTGTTTCTTGTGATGTTTTTTTCTTAGCTCCAAGATCGCATTCTGGTCTGTTTCACCATGTGCGTCTTGAGCTACGATTTTTTCAGTGAGGGATCTGGTGAGGTTGATGGAGTTTATATTCTCTTCGTCAGCCAGTGTCTCAGGGGATGTGATCCCCATCCCACCCAGTCTTGGTGGAAGTGTCAGCAATGTCCTCTCGTCCTCCCCCAAGATGCGGGATCTCATCAGCGCTGGTAGAAAGGTGTTCCTGATGGAGTTTTCCAGCGGTCTGAAGAGAGGGCTGATGCCTGGGATGGTGCGCATGACAAAGCTTCATCGGTGTTGTAGGCCATGCGTGAATGCTGAGAAGGCTGCGTGTGGTTCTGTCCTGGCCATGTCAGACAGGACTTCCACCTCTTTCACCCACTCCGACACTTTCTCCCCAACATACTTCTACTACTACTACTACTACTACTACTACCACCACCACCACCATTACCATTACAATTACTATTACCACTACTATAGCAATCACCACTACTATTACCACTACTATTATTACCACCACTACTATCACCACTACTACTATTACCACCACTACTATCACCACTACTACTACCACCACTACTACTACCACCACTACTACTACCACCACCACCACTACTACTATTACTACTACTTCGGCATTATTTCCAAAGTTCGTCGTGCCGCCTGGAACTTCGGCGTGCCACCCAGAAGAAGGATGGTGTTACGATGTTCGGCGTCCATGTTCAGATCATCGTAAATATAGGGCCGAACTTCGGGAAAAAACTCACGATGAGTGAGCGATCGGCCACGCGGACCGATCACTTTGTGCAGTTCAAAGCGATTAGGGCTGCGGGCTTCGCGTCAAAATTCCTCCCGACCCTCGTGGCCTCTCCCGGCCCTCGTGGCAACTCTACCGAACCTACACATTTTTCATTTCGAATTTCGTTACATACCCATTCGATGTTCGTAATTGTTTGTCAACTACTATTAAACGTTTCTTCGGGTGCAATCGGGGCCATATTCGTGAATATGTGACCTCAGCATTACTGTGCATTGGTAGCCAAACCAAGGCTGATCATGGAGCTTCGACTCGTAGGTTTGGCTGGGTATATGTTTGTTTTGCAGGGACACCCCCACCCCCACACACACACACCTACACCCCCCCACACCCCCACACCCCCACACCCACCCACCCACGAACGCACGCACGCACGCTCTCTCTCTCTCTCTCTCTCTCTCTCTCTCTCTCTCTCTCTCTCTCTCTCTCTCTCTCTCTCTCTCTCTCTCTCTCTCTCTCTCTCTCTCTCTCTCTCTCTCTCTCTCTCATTTATCAACATTTTTGTCCCCTCAGCACCATTCGTCTTCCCTGTCTCCCCCACTCACTCGGACAGATCTTGTGATGTCCCCTCTCGCACTCTCTTTAATTTTCCTATTTTTTTTTATGTTCACTTTCCATTTTTGTTTTTACCTCACCCCGTTTTCTCTGCCATAGAGGAAGTGACTGGGTTTGCATTTTCTTTGTAATCGATTTTCATAACATAATTGTTATTTCAGTGGTCATATTGTAATATATTCATATCCATTTTATTTTGTATATGTCAACTATTATTATTCTTATTAATATTATTATTATTATTATTATCATTGTTTTGTTTCTAGTCATGAATAGTTTTGATAATCTTATTTTCTTTATCAATGGTTTTTAGGTTTTTATTTTCCTTTTCTTTTCTTCTCTTTATCTTTTAAAGAATTAATGAAATAATTTTCATCGTCATCATCATCATCATCATCATCATCATCAATGGTTTCTGGTTTGATGTTCATGATTCCAGGTTGCAATTTGGCAGAGTGAGTCCTGCCTGTTTTGTGGACTCATTATGCGTTTTCTTTGATCGTGGCGAGGGATGGACTGATATAGGAGAGAGAGAGAGAGAGAGAGAGAGAGAACTGCATGACTCCTACAGCTCTTCCCCTCCCACACACACACACACACACATACAAACTTTCGTCAGGATGAGTGAATATAAAAACAAGCATCTATTGTGTATATTTTATGGAGATTAAGGGAGGAGGAGGAAAAATAGACAAGAAAGACGAAGAGAAGGAAGAGGAAGTGGAGGAGGAAGACAAGGTAAAAGAAGATGAGGAGAGGAAATCATGCAGGGAGACAAGATGAAAAAAAGAGAAATATATAATGATGAAAGAGAAGGGAAATGAGGAGGAGGAGGAGGAGGAGATGGAGAAGGGAAAAGAAAAAAAGGGGGAAGAGGAAGAAGAAGAAGAGGAGGAGGAGGAGAAGAAAAAATCATGGATAATATCTTAGCTTATCTATCCGTTCTTTGGTGCTTGGCGAGTGACCTGAGAGAGTAAAGAGCAGATGAGAGGCTGTCACGGGAACACTGCTGAGTCAAGGGCAGACCTCAGGGAGAGTCTGGGGACGCGGGGCCTTGAGCAACCTGACGGGGGGCCGGGTCACTCCAGGCTGACAAGGAGGAGGAAAATTACTGCCGGCTGATTTTGGTATTATTATTATTATAGTTATTATTATTATTATTGTTATTATTGTTATTATTTATTTTTATTTTTATTATAATTATTAATGTTTTTATTGTGCTTTGATTACTACTACTACTATTACTACTACTATTACTACTACTACTACTATTACTAAGTTTACTACTACTACTGCTGCTACTGCTCCTTCTTTTTCTTTTACACCACCACCACTACCACCACCACCACCACCACCACCACTACCACTACCACTACCACTACCACTACCACCACCACCACCACCACCACCACCACCACCACCACCACCACCACCACCACCACCATCACCACCACCACCACCACCACCATAACAACAGACCCACTGTATCTTTGGACCCTAAGACTTAGCAGCTACCGTTACGTGCCCAGCAGTTTTCTACCCAACCCTCACGTGGCGTCAGACTGTGTGGCTCACCAGCTGTCATCCTTCCTCAAGGCTAACCTAACCTCTTCAAGGCTAACTCATCTGCCCTCCCCTCACACTATTAATTTGGGGGTGTATAGAGGTGTATGACGATGGAGAGGACACTACTACTACCACTACTATTATGGATTTATGAGGGTCAACCTAATTACTTATGTTGATGATTTAGTTGTTATAGCAGATACTTCAGAGAGTCTAGGTATATTATATGCTGTGATTAAGGAAATGTTGGAAACATTGGATTTATTAATTAATCAAGTAAAGACGAAATGGTGTACATTTTCAAAGGATAGAAAGAAAAATTAATTTGCATTTAGTAATCTTTGTAGAGATAGAATAGCACTGGTGGATACTTTATCTAGAAAAATGTGAGTGATGAGAAAGATATCGATTTCAGGTTGACTAAATTTTACGCAAAGTTCAATTATATATAGAGACATTTCAAAATGTTTCCGGGCAGACTCTCATGTTGGTATTTGATTAATTTTGCTTGCAGAGTATGGTCTGGCCTAATAGCAGATTAGTAAGATGAATAATAAATCATGTTATAAGACATTCCAAATAGCTTACCAAAGGATTTGATAATATCAATGTAGAAGATTACATTACTCTTGATCGATCAAATATAACAAGAAGACGTCATACTTTTAAGATTAGTAAAAGATTCACATCAAACGAAGCTAAGCATTTCTTTTTCAATCGGATCGTTAACATTTGGAACTCCCTGCCCGCCAATGTCGTCGACAGTAAAACAATTACTACGTTCAAAAATAGACTGGACACATTTTTTAGAAGCCAATCCGCAACTAAAATACTATCCGTTAACGTAGTAAACTTTGAGCAAGTTCTATCTAATGTACCTTACTTACGAAATGTCGATTCGGAAGACGTCGCTAGTGGCCTGACATCGCTTGCCAGGAAGTAGTGGTAGTGATAGTCTAGTCTAAATTATTTCCATGCATTATTTTTATATTGCATAGTTGGCCTTCCTTTCCTGCCAGCCGTGGCTAGTGGGAGAATCCTTCACCCTTACTATCCTGTATCCTTCACTCTAGATTAGATAGTGTAGTTTAGTCTCTCATAAACAGCCTCGTAAGGGCCAGTAGGCCTGTTGCTGTTTGTTCTTCTTATGTGTTCCTGTATGTTCCTATAATGCCTTGAAAAAAGTGTTTGCTCTGCCAAAATGCTACAGTAACCATGACATGACTCAGACAAGTAATTTGTTGATCAAACATTACAATGCATTTGTACAGGCACGATATTATAAGATACTTTTGTCTATCAATAACTCCTTCATTGAATTGTGTTTGTCATTTTTGAAAAACGGATATACACTGCCTTCAATATAATTATTATTTCGAAAATTTTATAACATGAATTTGATAGAATATGACTTGAAAATATCAAAGCTAGACTTACATAGGAACAGTATCATGAGCCTGGCCGTCTGGGACCACTATGCACCAAACATTTAGTTTTATATAACTGCAGGTATCTGCTTGTATGTGCAATTTAGATAATGTGTGAATCTTTTTTTTCATTTTTTAAAATTTTTTAGATTTTTTAGGACCTGAAGTCCTTAAAGTTTTATATTCGTCTTAAACTTTTTTGTAATTTTATATGTAAAACTTGATTATATTGATGATGATGATGATGACTACTACTGAAGATTATTTCACGTGTGAGTGATAGCCTCGTGGAGTAATGTTTAGGTGGCGTGAATGAGAAGTAACCTGTTTGGGTGAAAACACTGATTGATACTCTCGTAGTGTGCCGCCACGACTCACACCTCACACCAAACACAACTTATGATGTTATTGTTCACCACACTGTTGTTGAACCTATTATTTTGTACACCAATACAAGTCACCTGTAATGACGTTTTTCCATTCTTCCCGGCAATATATAAAGAACTTAATTATGAAATAAAACACTACTACTACTACCATCAATGAAGTATGATGAAATAGAACATCACACACTGCCCTTTACTCACTTTCTATCCATTGTGGGAAAAAAAAAATCTTCACCTTAATTAGTTTTACCTGGAATGCTGGGGTCGTAACACCTGTGGCGTATCCAGGGTATTACAGGTAAGGGGGCGCCATTGAGACATTTTTTAGCTGATTTTATGATAGTTAAAGAAAAAAAGGGATGTCAGATGTTTATAGAAGGGCACAATTGCAGGACTTCTTATAGGCGTTAATAATAATAATAATAATGATGACTGATAATAATGATAATAATAATAATAATAATATTAATGATGATAATAATGATAATAATAATAATAATAATAATAATAATTGTAATGATAAAAATGATAGTGGTGCTTTTATCATGTTCGCGGAAAGAATAATTATTGAGCAAAATTGAATATCAGAAATAAGTTTATTAATTAATTAGTGAACCTTTCAATTACTCGGAGGCATGTAGTTTGTGTGTGCCAGTCATGCTTTTTATATTAATTATGCTTTTTTATTTATTTATTTCTCGTATTGTATTCTAATTGCATGGCCGGACACACACACACACACACACACACACACACACACACACACACACACACACACACACACACACATAAACCCTCCCCTCCTTTCTCTCTCTCTCTCTCTCTCTCTCTCTCTCTCTCTCTCTCTCTCTCTCTCTCTCTCTCTCTCTCTCTCTCTCTCTCTCTCTCTCTCTCTCTCTCTCTCTCTCTCTCTCTCTCTCTCTCTCTTTCTCTCTCTCATCCCATACATACCTTACCCTCTACATACCTCTCTCCCACTTCTTCCCTTCCCCCTCCCGCCAAACTGACCATCCTTCCCCAACCCCCACCACACCCAAAAAAACTATCCACTTTTAGGCTGACCCTGTCCTTGGATAAGTTTTGGGCCTTCATTCTCCTTCTTCTCCTCCTCCTCCTCTTCCTCCTCCTCCTCTTCCTTCTCCTCCTCCTCCTCCTCCTCCTCCTCCTCCTCCTCCTCCTCCTCCTCCTCCTCCTCCTCTGTCACTACTCCTCTGTCACTCCTCCCTTTCTTTCACGATTATAATGTTTTCTATGCTTTTTGTTGATCTATTTTGCATATTATTCATCCTTTCCGTTTTATATAATGTACATATGTTTTTTTTTGTTTGTTTATCGGGTAATTTGCATTTGTTCGAGGTTACATATTGCATTATCTTTTTTTTTTTTTTTTCTATCTGCCTCTCTATCACGTATGTGTGTGTGTGGGTGTGTGTGTGTGTGTGTCAGGGAGGAGAGGGGGATGTGTGTGCTTTCAGTGGTAACACAATTTTCATATAAACCTGACTCACGGTAATGATGGTGGCAGTGGTGGTGATAGTGGTGGTGGTGATAATGGTATTGGTGGTGGTAGTGGTAGTAATGGTGGTGGTGGTGGTGATGGTAATGGTGGTGGTAGTTGTAGTGGTAATGGTAATGGTGGTGGTGGTGGTCGTGATAACATAAGAATATAAGGAAGGTACAAAAGGCCCCAAGGTCTGCACTAGGTAGTTTCTGTTTCTCCAATACTCCCCTATTACCTACAACCACCTCGCATCCCTATCCATAAAGTCGTCTAGTCTTCTTTTAAAACTTCCTATCGTCTTTGCACTAACTACCTGCTGACTGAGTCTGTTCGAATCATCTACCACCCTATTTGTAAACCAATTTCTGCCTATTTCTTAACTAAATTACATTTTTCCAGTTTGAATCCGTTATTTCTTGTTCTATCCTGACTACTGATCGTAAGAACTTTTCCTACATCCCCCTTAACTTTTCCTATGGTGTTAATGGTGATGGTAATGGCGGTAGTTGTAGTGGTAGTGGTGGTGGGCTGACATGATAGTGTATGGATGAATGGCAATTGTGTGTGTATGTCTCTGGGGAGGCGGTGGCCTAGTGGCTAGCGATCGGGTATACCAAGGTCTAGATATGTCTAGATATAGATCTATCTGGATCTTGGGGCATACCAGCTTAGAGTCCCGAGTTCGAGTCCCGATACCCGCTAACCACTTTTCTTTGGTAATACCGGCGAGTGGGCAAAGATCACTCTCATGCTGCCATAGCACTATCCTCGGAATGCAAGTGA
>JAXIVD010003718.1:0-40000 GCA_036785275.1 Cancer borealis
GTAGGTCATAATATCTAAGACGGGAGTTAAGTTTTGACCAACTTCTTAAATGTTTTGCTTGTTTGCTAAAAAAAAAAAAAAAAAAAAAAAAAAATCTAGCTATCTGTAAGAAAAGAATGAGAATAGTACATAACCTAAGTGGTGGTGCAGTTGGTGGTGTTTGTAGTTGCTGTGGTTGTAGTGGTGGTGGTGGTGGTGGTGGTGGTTGGTGAGTTGTTGGTGAGGCTAAGGTTGTTGAGTGAGTCAAGGAGTGCCTGGACGTCCTGCCGTGTGTCTGAGAGGGAGAGCTGGGTGGTGAAACAGTTCAACAGCTCTGCCTCCTCAGCACTCCCGGAACACTCCAGGTAGGTCTGCATCATTTCTATTACCTGGAATCAAGCATCTTTTGAGTTGAAAGGAATTCTTACAGATTGTATGGTCAATGTTATTATGTGATCACTAAAAATTTTAATATTTTCTAACTTATAATACAACACATTCTACAACTTTTTTACATTTATGTATAATATGGTTTTTGATTACTTTTAATAAAAATACAGTAACCCTCCCAAATTTTGGATAGCCATTATCTGAAAGAAGCATAAAATATATTGCCATTGACAAAGGGAAAGGGTGATGTGAGTTTGGGATGGAGCAAATGTGAAGAAATGCTCCGTCACTCCAAAAACATGATTCCCACCTCCATATTAATGTCAAGGGGAATACCTTAGCTCTCAATGAATACATGAAACTGAAAATGTTGAGAATGAAACATCTATCTATCTATGTACAAAGCTGTTATCCTCTTAAAAGGCAAGCATACACCCATCCATGTATATATACGCTTACAGTCCTATCACTTAGTACAGCGCAGGAATCTCAATGATATAGGAAAGGTGTTGGGAGGAATGAAAAAAGGTGTTTAGTTGAAGAGCAATGGGAATGAATGTATCGAGAAGGTTGCATGAAGGAGTAGCAGTGCCAACTGCACTATATGGAGCTGAAACATGGAGTATGGCAGTAACAGTGAAGAGATTAAATGTAATGGAGATGAGGTGTCTGAGGAGTATGTGTGGAATAATGTGTATGGATCCAGCAAGAAATGAGGTGTGACTATGCTGAGGCACACTGACCCTCAAGCAGTGTAGTAAAGTAAGGTTAAGTCCCTTCTCCCCAAAAAGCCTAGTGGGAACAATGTGAGGGAATGCAGGTGGACGTAGCTGTATGGATGTTTAGTCTTGGCTACTTCCATAATGGGGATAGAAACCAACAATATGGATGATGGATAAAGGTTTAAATTCAATGTTTTCTGAAGTTGCATATGAGAATAAAAGATAGATCTATGGAGCCAATTCACTGCAAAATTTTTTTATAGAAATAGGTCTGTATTTGTGATGAACAAAATGTGAATGCTTATGATAAAGCTTCCAGTACCTGATACACTTGCTTCTTGATGTCACACGAGGAAGAGGAGTTGTCTCGCTGAAGCAGTTTGAGTTTGGAGCGTGCTAGGTGGAGTGGGGAGTAACCTTGGTTGTCAGCCTGTCTCACATTGGTGCCTGCCAAATGCATTTATGTTAGTACGACCTAGCTGCAAATGCAAGTAAAAACTAGCTTTTCACCTCAGTCAGATATAAGAAATCATAATTATAGTTCTGCTAGGTTGATGTATTGAACAATCAACCAATAGATCAGGAATAACAGCCTTTGTCATTCAGCCCTTGCAAATTTAATTGTATTACTATTATCCAAGTGTGCTTCATGCCTTCACTCACCCGCCTTCAGAAGCAGAGTCACCATAGGGATATTGGAGGTGCAGGCTGCCAGATGGAGTGCTGTGTTCCCAATAGCATCCTTCTGATTAGGATCTGCTCCATGCTGTAGCAATAGCCTGAAAGATAGGACACTTGTGAAAATGGAGTGAAGAGTGGCGTTGTGGAATGAGTGAATAAATTATTTTGAGATGGTTTGGTCATATTGATAAGAAAAATAGTGAAGAGTTTATGAAGAAAGTGTATGTGAGTGAAAATGTAGGGCCTAGGAGGAGAGGAAGGCCAGTTTTAAGATGGAAAGACAGGGCGAAGGAGTATATGCATGAAAGAGTTGCTGATAGTGGGGGAGGAATTGAATTAGCAAGGAGGGTGTGCTTGAATAGGGAGAGGTAGAGGCTCTTCTACCATGGCCATTCCCTTTGACGACATTTCCGAAAGTAACAAGACATCAGAAACTATAGATATAGACTAAAGATAGATAGAAATAAAAGGGAAAGCTGTAAAAAGTAGGTGTGTCATGGGATCACTTGCAAAGGTTATGAGTGGTAGGAATGTGTCCTTGGAAGTAAAGAGAGATTTAATGAACAGAGAACATGGCACAGCAGTCAAGAGTGTGCACTGTGGAATTAAATGATGAAAAGGGCAGCAGGTGGCATGAAAAGATGGGAGGGTGAGGGCAATGGAAGCGTTTAAGCAAGATGTGGCATGGGAACGTGTACAAAGGAAATAAAGTATGTAATGGAATGGCTGACATGAAAAACATTGAGGTAGATTGGTCATATTGAGAAAATGAAGAATTAAGAGTTTGTGAAAATCGAGTGTTCTAGTAGAAGAGGATGGTGACTTGTAAGGTGGAGGAATAGGGTTAAAAAGTTTATGCATGAAAGAGGTGCTAATAGAGGGGAGGGTTTGAACAAGTAAAGAGGGAGTGTATGGCTAGGAAGAGGTGGAGGCTCTTCTGCTGAAATAACTCCATTGTGGAACATTCCCAGAATGAATGAGACATCAGAGACTATATAGAATTAATGAATTTTCATATCATGTGTTTTCATACTGTGTTGACTTTGTGGAGCGTATTCCTTACTTATAACAAGGTTCTGGTATATAATAATATACACATGATAGAAATAGCCTCACCGCGCAATTTCTGCATAACCTTTTGAGGCAGCGATATGCAAAGGTGATCTCTCTTTGTCGTCCGTCATCCTTGGGTTGACATCTTCCTTCAGCAGCTGCTCAACAGCATCCACATTGTTCAGGCCAACTGCTATTCTCAGCTTCCTCTGCTCTACAATACCAAGATATAGATAGAAAAAATGCCATGTGAATGCACTCATACTACATGATTCATTACCATTTGACCCATAATGATCGCCATGGCTTAAATAGACTGTGGCCGACCATGACTGTTCTATCATTATAATAAGAAAATGTCTTGCTAAGTAGTGGGAGTAGTATGCGGAAAAATATCTACATAAATTTAGATTTTCTTTACTATACAAATGCTTTTTAAGAATGTAACTTGTTCATAAATAAAGGGAAGATTGTAAATGCTTCATGAAAGGGTTAAAGCTTTTTTATTTTTCTCTCCTAGCCAGTGACTAGTTGAGATACATTCAAAATTAGGCCAAAACATATTGCTTTTCTTTCCAATTCTTCTCTATTCCTTTCATATGTTTGTTCTGCATGGCATAATAAGTTAATGAACAAATAGTATTAATACATGAAACACTTACTTGATTTGGCACAGAGTATCTTGTAGTGTTGCTGCCTCGTCCGGAGCCGCAATGTCCTGAGTTTTTTCTGGAGTGTGTTGTGTTCGTAGGGAAGCACTGCATAGCCTTGAGCTGTGCTGGCCAAATTGACACGTTGAAAACTTCAACTTTGATGAAAAAAGTATAACAGTAAAATTGCTTCTATAAATGTTCACTTTACCACATTCTATACGAGACACATAACAATGCAATTCAGTTTCAAATGATAATTAGGCAAATATTATGTATCATGAAGGCCTCCAATTTATCCATTTGGAACCTTAACAAAGATGATATGACATGACTAGAATAATAATCTTTCTCTTGTTGATAAAGTTTTCTTAACCTCTCTGGAGTACTACAGCTTCCACAACATGAATTGTGGACAGTATGTTTGTTTATATTTACAGCAACTACCTGACAGCATAATGATCAGTGTGTCATTCTGTAACTTTAGTGCTTATTACCAACAAAAAATAGGTAATTACAATTCACATCTTTTAATTTCTCTCAACATACCTAACTGTGGTAAGAATTCATATCCACGGCTGAGACACATGGATGGTGACACATTAGCAAATGTGAGACCTGGGGGAGGGTCAAGATCAAAGGTGCTCTCACTCCCATCTTCATTGGTCTCTTTATTGGACAGCGAAAAGTGTAGCTGAAGACGACTGCCTTCAGGAATTTCAGTTGTGGCCTGCAGGGATAAGTGGATATCTTCATGCGGTACATCTAAATTATCTACTTTTTCTGATTTTTTCTATGTTCAACATATATTTTGAATGGGATTTCAACAATGATAATGGAAAAACTACAAGTAACTTATATAACCAATTGGATAATATTAATTATCTATAGAATGTGAGCCAAGCTTTGCTTAAGAATACAGTAGATCAAACTTATCTCATGACCTCATGTGAGTATGATTTATACAACATAACTTATATAAGTTATAGAATTGAACAATGGGACATTGACAATAGCTGTAGGTATAGTTGGAGAAATCTTTGTGAAAACATGAGGATGTACCCTGGCTGACTAACTAAACACACAGGAAGTAATAACGGTGCAATAAACCTGCAATATAAAACACAATCAGTAATGTTGAACCACTCCTGACACCCACCAACTTAAAATTGTGTGCAGGTGTGTTTGGCGGTGTCTTCATAACTTGGCTGCCTCCTTGGATGGGTTCACTTTGATTTTTGTTGTTCTCCAACACCTGTGTCTGTATTTCATTGACGGTGGACGCCGCGAGGGCCTTCAGCGAGCACGGGGCGAGGCTCACATCATCACGAGAGGACGACAGCGTGCTAGGGCGGGCGGTGGGAACACTGTATGACGACGAGGGAGACGAAGAGGGTGACAACGAAGAGGACGAAGACGATTGGGTACCATCATTTTTGTAATTTGATGCTACGTTAAGTGGATCCATGAGCGGCGGAGCATCCATGGCCCCCTCTACCTCCTCCACGCTGGCGTTACTGCTCTCTGTTGAATCGATCCCAGAGTCCATTTTCTGACAGGTAAATACGTCTGTGATTCAGCTGATGCATAAAAACGACGCGCCGTTAATTACTTAAACACAGACGCAACAATTTGCTTCAGCTGACCAAGTGTAAACAACGATGACAGATTGTGGCTAAGACTGTAGCTGTGGAAATGCGGCTTTGTAACGGCGCTCTTTGGTTTCCTTATGCACTTTATTTACATTCTTATGGAATTCTTATGTGTGTGTTTATTTTGTGTTGCGCATATATATATATATATATATATATATATATATATATATATATATATATATATATATATATATATGTACCGAGGGTCAGTGTTACTGCCACTGTACCGTAGGTAAATGTTACTTTCTATTGACACCGCTGTCATCACTGTACCGAGGGTCAGTGTTACTGCCACTGTACCGTAGGTAAATGTTACTTTCTATTGGCACCGCTGTCATCACTGTACCGAGAGTCAGTGTTACTGCCACTGTACCGTAGGTAAATGTTACTTTCTATTGACACCGCTGTCATCACTGTACCGTTTCCGAATAGTACACTATCTTCTCATCTTTATTTTCTAGTTGTCCCTACTCTAACAATAACAAGGTATTTAACGAGTGTTAAGAATATGAGGATTTACCGGTGATTCCGTAAAGGAATCACCGTAATGATAGTTGGCCCGTTGTACTCGGTACATATATATATATATATATATATATATATATATATATATATATATATATATATACATATATATATATATTTATACATATATATATATATATATATATATATATATATATATATATATATATATACATATATATATATATGTATATATATATATATATATATATATATATATATATATATATATATATATATACATATATATATATATATATATATATATATATATATATATATATATATATATATATATATATATATATATATATATATATATATATTCATCACTTAACTCAGTAATCATTCATCACTTAACTCAGTAATCATTCATCACTTAACTCAGTAATCATTCATCACTTAATTAACTCAGTAATCATTCATCACTTAACTCAGTAATCATCATACTTTACACTTCTCAGTCTGCTATTCAAGCCATCTTAATCTTATCTCCAAATTGTAGCCAAAGACACTGGATCAGCTCGTCAAAAATGCCTGTGTCAGAGGAAATTCAGTCCCTCAGGAAGAAACGCATCCCCTCCGACACCGATGTGGGTTCACGACGCCTACATCTCCTGCGTCTGTCCCCTGACCCACACCGTCCCTAGTGCGCCTGCATGAACGACCGTCCTGGAGTCCATTGAACACTTCTAGCTGTAGTGTCCACGCTTCCACTCCCAGCGTGTGGTGCTACACTCTCACTTCCTCGCCTTGAATGTCAACATATTTTACCTTCCCACCCTGCTAGCGGCGGCCGCCGTACATCCCTTTCTCAGCTCCACTAAGCAGGTAAGGGTAAAGATTCAGAAGACGACCCAGTCTGTATTTTGGACAAAGCAATGTTTTTCTGATAAATTCTGATATGTTTTAAATTAATCTGATGTTTGTTTGAA
Source organism: Cancer borealis (assembly GCA_036785275.1). NCBI lineage: Eukaryota > Metazoa > Arthropoda > Malacostraca > Decapoda > Cancridae > Cancer > Cancer borealis. The sequence goes on from JAXIVD010003718.1 coordinate 6,591, forward strand.
TCCACCAAAGTAAGTAAGTAAGTTTGGGTAAAATTTTACATCTTCACCATAATAGTGTTTGTTTACGTCTCCATCTTCGAACTGCAGCTTGTCCAACACCCTATTTTTGGTCATAGAGAACATTTGATAGCTTCTATATTAACATAACCTATATTAATCAAACCTTAACCTACATTGACAAGTAACAAAACCTTGTTCAAACAAAACAAAACTTTATTTTTCGAAGGGAAGGTCGATGAAGTCGATTAATGTAAATAGTTTGGTGAATAAGGTGAATTTACTTCAGAATTTGTGTGTTGTTAATGGGGTTTGGGTTGTTGGTGTATGTGAAACGTGGCTTTCACATAGAGTTCAGTCTTCGGTTGTAAATATTCCAGGTTTTAATTTTTTCAGAAATGATTCACCTTCTGGTCTTGCTAAGCACGGTGTTGGTCTGTACTTAAGTACTTCACTTAAAGTTGGTCAGGTGTCTAAAGCTCACCCCAATACCTTGGCTATCTTTCTACCTGACTTCAATATTTACGTTATTGTTGTTTACAGACCTCCGAGTAATTCCCAAGTAGAAAATATAGAGTTATTGACATTTCTTCAGTCTTTTTGTTACGACAAGGATGTGGTTTTAATGGGGGACTTCAACTTGCCCTCTATTGGTTGGTGTGATTTAGTTCCTGTGGCCACTTCTTCTCTCAGTCAGTTATTTTTAGATATGTTTGTTTCCTTGGGACTTACTCAGTGGGTAACATTTCCAACCTTCATCTCTTTTGGAAACATCTTAGATTTAGTTTTCACCTCTGAATATGATAGGATATCCTACATAAATGGTACTGAACCCCTACCTGGCTGTGGTCATGTAGGAATTTTATTTAAGTATTCTTTCTCCTCCTCTTTAATATCATCCAATAGCTGTGACAGACGTTTTGATTGGTTTCGTTGTAATTACCATAATCTGTCAAGTTACCTGTCGAGCATCGATTGGGACATAGAATTTCATGATTGTGATATTGATCAGTGTTATTCCAAATTTACTCGGATTTTATCAAATGCATTCAACACATTTGTTCCCTTGAAATTGAAATTCTCACAAAAAATTCCCTGGGCTAAAAATCTCTCTAATGACTTGCTAAATAGGAAGAAAGCTGCTTGGAGAAATTTTAAACATCTAAGAACTTTACATGGTCGGAATTCTCTACTCACATTACAGTGCTGGCTTCTTTTTAAGGAACTTAACTTACAGTACAAAAATAATATTAACCTTGCAGTGTCAAATTATGAATGTTCTCTTGTCTCAAGTGGTGACCCCAAGCGCCTTCATGGATACTTGCGACATAAGAAAGTAGAGCGTCCCACTGTGGGTCCACTCTTAGTTGATGGGTCATGGATTGATGATTGTAAAGCAATGTCTGATTGTCTGGCTGATAGCTTCTCCTCTGTGTTTGTCTCTGGTGTTCTACCTCATCCCCAGCCTCATCAAGTCTCTGCCAATCAGTTTGTATTCCAAGAATTCACTGTCAATGACGTCTTCAAAACTTTGAGCAAATTAAAGCTTTCACCCAGTAGTGGACCAGATGGTCTTCCAAGCATTGTGTTTAGGAAGTGTGCTACAGTCTTTGTTTCTCATATTTAAGAATAGTATTACTTCTATGAAGGCTCCCTCTATTTGGAAGACAGCCAATGTTATGCCTCTATTCAAAGGTGGTATTCATTCAAATCCGACTAACTACCGGCCCATCAGTTTGACCTCAATTTGCTCCAAAACTCTTGAGAGAATAATTGCATCTCACCTTTATGATTATCTTGGTGATCACAATTTGTTCTCTCCTTTTCAATTTGGTTTTCGTGCAGGTCTGTCTGTCTCAGATCAACTACTCTTAGCTTATGAGTATGTAAGTAAAAATGTAGACTGTGGCTGGGCAGTGGATGTACTTTATTTTGACTATAGAAAAGCATTTGACCTAGTGAATCATAGAGTCCTGTTGACAAAATTTTCTTTTATTGGCATCTCCAATCCTGTGCTTGGTTGGTTGAGTGACTTTCTGTGTAATCGTACCATGAAAGTAGTTGTGCATAACTCCTCCAGTCACAGTGCGAACGTCTCTAGTGGTGTACCTCAGGGCTCTGTTATCGGTCCTTTACTTTTCTTAATTTATATTAACCATGTAACATCTGGCCTTACGAGTAAATTTGTGTTGTTTGCAGATGATTTGAAATTATATCTTGCTTTACCTTCTGACAAATCTAGTGGCTCTGGTGAAAGTTTTCTTTTACAAAATGATGTCAGTGTGTTGCACCGAAGAAGTGAGTCCTGGGGCCTCTCCTTCTCTGTCAATAAGTGTGCCCATATCCACTTCTCTAGACCCAGTGTAGATCCTGTCTATGATTATTTCATAGGTGATAACCCCATTCCCAACAAACAGTCTTTTAGGGACCTCGGCATCTTAGTCGACCCGTCCTTAAAATTCCACCTGCATATCATTGAAGTATGTGGTAAGGCTAATGGAGTTGCTAATTCTATCCTTAGAGGTACTGTTTGCAGGTCTCCAGAGTTTATGCTTCAGGTTTTTATTACTCACATCCGTCCTATTATTGACTTTGGTAGTGTGTTGTGGAATACTGGTTATGTGGGGGATTTGCGTAAGCTGGAATCAGTTCAGAGAAGATGGACAAAGAAAATCGTTGGTTATGCGGGCTTTCCTTACTCAGTTAGGCTGTCCACATTGAATTTATTTTCCATCCAAGGCAGATTACTTCGTGCTGATTTGATCTTAGTTTGGAAGATCATGACTGGATTGTGTCCTTGTTTATGTGATATGTTTGAGAGAGTGACTCATGGTCGTACAAGAGGTCATAGTAAAAAAATATTTATGCCCCGTCATTCAACCGAAGTTAGATCGCGCTTCTTCTCAGTAAGAGTCATCGATCTCTGGAATTCTCTCCCCGAAGAAGTGATTTCAGCACAATCTGTCCAGGCCTTTAAACGTCTCCTTGCACATTGTCTTGGTCCTCGTCTCTATGAGTTTTGTTAGATATTTTCCATGGTGGTTTTGTGCTGCATCTAACATTAGTCAACCACTTCGTTGTTTTTCCTATACTTCTCAAGACCTTCTGGTTGGATGATGCAGCAGAGACTGATGAGGGATGCAAGACCCTCATCATGGTAAGAAATCATGGTAAAATTAAGTCATGAGTCATTGTCATAATGCCACACAACATTCTGCTAATGGCCAAAACAATTTTTTTCCCTCTTTCTCATGTAAAATGTATGAGGGTTATCATTAGCATTGAAGTAAATTTCCTTTTCTTTCAGCCATGGCTATGAATAGTGGGTCACCAGCCATGATGCGTGGCTCCTATACAGGACAGATGGCTCCTGCACCACAAACAGGTAAACTACTACTACTACTTCATCATCTTCTTCCACAACTGCTGCTACTAAGGAATTTAAATCCCTTTTTTGTTTCATGAGAAGATGAAATATCCAGGGAAAGGGTTTCCAGCCCTCTACCCTCAATTCTTTATCAGAGTTGTCTTTTATGACATGCAGGTAATAGAGACATGTTAAAATGACTTCATAGTTTTAAAGTAGTGCCAATAATTTATTAAATGAATAATACAACTAATGTCATGTTGATCTTGCAGGTGGACAAGGCATTCAACAGGGAACTGGTGACTCTTCCCAGACACAAACACAACCTCAAAGAAACACTGCTTTTTTGTGTAAAGTTGGATGTGAAACTGTTCAGGAAGTTGTTATGAGGACGAGTGAAGTTTTTACTCATCTAAAGAATGTTCAAGTGAGTTATTTCATGTATTGTGACTCCTGATCCTTACAACTTATTCAATAAGTCTTCACTCCATTTCAATATTCTTGTCCATAAATCATTTTTGCTCACTCCAAATTTCTCTCATCTTTCCACCACTTTTTTTTTCTTCCAAATATGTACACTCTCCCCCTACATTTGTGGGAGTTGAGAGACAGAGACTCTGCAAAAATGTGAAGTTTGTGAATAATTGCTTTGGCCCCTCTTCACCTTCTGCTGTTATTAGGTGTAGAGTTTAATTAAATCTATCAGATGCTACAATGATATTTCCAATATCTCTAATAGCTTTCGAAAAAATGAGGAGGAAATTTATGTTTTGGAAAAAAGATACGGTTTAATTTTACTGAGTAATTATTAGTCATAGAACAAATATTCATTATGACAGTTATAGAGTTTGATTAGGTCCATCAGGTGATGCAATGATATTTTCAATATCTCTAAAGCTATCGAGAAAACTAGTAAGAAAGTCATGTTTTGGGAAAAGATACAGTTTCATTTTACTGCGTAATTATTAGTCTTAGAACAAAATTAGGTCTATCAGATGTTGAAAAGATATTTCCAAAATCTCTAATAGTTTTAGAGAAAATGAGGAAGAAAGTCATGTTTTGGAAAAAAGATACGGTTTAATTTTATTGGGTAATTATTAGTTATAGAACAAATCTTCATAATGGCAGTTGTAGAGTTTAATTAGATCTATCAGATGCTGCAATGATATTTTCAAAATCTCTTATAGCTTTTGAGAAAATGAGGAAGAAAGTCATGTTATGGAAAAAATATACGGTTTAATTTTACTGCGTAATTTTTAGTCATAGAACAAATATTCATAATGACAGTTGTAGAGTTTAATTAGGACTATCAGATGCTGCAATGATATTTTCAATATCTTTAATAGCTTTCAATAAAATGAGGAGTAAAGTAATGTTATGGAAAAAAGATACGGTTTCATTTTACTGCATAATTATTAGTCATAGAACAAATGTTCATAATGACAGTTGTAGAGTTTAATTAGGTCTATCAGATGCTGAAATTATATTTCCAATATCTCTAATAACTTTCGAGAAAATGAGGAGGAAAGTCATGTTCTGGAAAAAAGATACAGTTTCATTTTACTGCGTAATTGATAGTCTAAGAACAAATATTCACAATGATAGCTGTAGAGTTTAATTAGATCGATCAGATGTCTATCAGATCCATTATCTTTAATAGCTTTCGATACAATGAGGAGTAAATTTACGTTTTGGAAAAAAAGATACGGTTTCATTTTACTGCTTAATTATTACTCTTAGAACAAATATTCATAATGACAGCTTTAGAGTTTAATTAAGTCTATCAGATGCTACAATTATATTTCCAATATCTCTAATAGCCTTCGAGAAAAATAAGGAGGAAAATTATGTTTTGGAAAAAAAATACGGTTTAATTTTACTACGTAATTATTAGTCTTAGAACAAGTATTCATAATGACAGTTGTAGAGTTTAATTAGATTTGACAGCTGCAATGATATTTCCAATATTTTTAATAGCTTTTGAGAAAATGAGGGGGAAAGTTATGTTTTGGAAAAAGATATGGTTTAATTTTACTGCCTAATTATTTGTCATAGAATAAATATTAATAATGACAGTTTCATTTTATTGCGTAATTAATAGTCTTAGAAGAAATATTCACAATGACAGTTGTAGAGTTTGATTAGGTATATCAGATGCTCTAATGATATTTTCAATATTTTTAATAGCGGGATTTTTATTTTATTTTATGTATTTTTGTTTGCCTTCAGCTGGTACCCTTTTAATGGGAAAAAAAGAGCGAAAAAAAAAGAAAAGCCTACCGTCAATCATTACCCGCACTAAAACCTCCCGTACACCATGGGCTTTAAGGTTCACATTCTATATGGGCATATCAGGTGACGCCCAAATTTTGGGCGGTATTTTTAAGGTTAAAGGGCCATTTTACACGATACTTTGACTCCAACTGAGATATTGATTATTGTAACGAAATTTAATCAAGTTATGCAAATTTATTTATGAAATGTAATTTTTTGGAGTTCTATGCTGGTGGCCTGGCATCACATGTTCCTTTAGAAATTCCATGTAATTTTGATCTTTTTCATGCTGTATTTTTACTTTTTTTTTTATTCTTCCTCTCCTGTCAGCCCTGGCTGGAGGAGGAGCTTTAACCTTTACTGTTCTATACCTCTCACATCATATCAGTTAGTGTAATTTATTTCAAGTAGCATCGTAAGGGCCAACAGGTTTGCTAAAGTTCGTTCTTTCTTTGTGTTCTTTTGAGATTGTAATGTTGGATCCCATATACACCAGCGCCATATAGCTTCTAAGTGATGTAGTGGTTAGCACTTCTGACTACAAGTTCGTTGGCCCGAGTTTCATTCCAGGTGAGGGCAGTTGGTGCACAGTTCACTCAGCTGTTCATCCTCCTAAATGGATGGGTACCAAGGGAAACCTTGGGAAGATAAACTGTGGAAACTTTGATGTCACAGTGGCTCTGTGTCCTAGGGTAACAGATTAATTTTTCACCACAGGCTCAAAGGCCTGAGCGGCTGCAGCTACACGCAGCTACAGCATGGCCCCCACTTTCACTTAGAAATGTTTTCATTTTCATGAAGTTACCTATTTCATAGTGACTCATGTAATATTGCTCATATAATATTTTACCCTCAGCTTCCAAATGGCACAACACAAGGGACACAGATGAGCAACGAAAAGAAAGCAAGAATTCAAGACAACTTGAATGCTATACAGCGCCACTTCAAGCCCCTGAGAGCTATTTACACGAGGGTCAATGATGACTGTGCAGGAATGGAATACACTCATATTGAGGCAAGTATTGAGGCGAGCATATTGATATAAAATGTTAGGGCTTGTATGGTGAGGTGTTTGTTGTTTGGTGAACTTAGCTGATTCAGTTAGAATGTTGATTTTAGTGATAGGTGCTAACTGATTCTTAGGTATTTGTTTCATGTTATTGCCAGTTTTGTAAGTCTCCATAAAGTTTATGGCTTCTATATATACTATCAGCTAGAACTTCCATTATGGTATGATATTGCTGGTGATCCTTGTCTACTTTTATTATACTCACCATCCATTTTGTTCACTCCACAGGCACACCTATTAAATATTGCATTTCTGCTACTTGATTGTAGATCTTTCATAAAAATGTTCAAACCCAGAACACTTTTGGAAGCTTTAGTGCCTCTTTAGACTTTTTTTGTCCTCTATTTCATTATATCAGTCTAGTATCAATATTCTCAGTAAATCTGTTATTCTCTCTCACACTATTATGTTGCAATTAGGCATTTTTTCACCCAATTTAGAGGTTATTAACTCTTTTCTACAATATTTAAAGACATTAACAAGTAGTAAGCCTAGAATATTCCCAGGAAAGAACAAACCATTGGAGAATCATTTAATGTAATGAGTCAATTCAGATAGTGGAAATGAGTTAGCTGAGGATGCCTGCAGAATGAGCTACTAGGATTGTTGTTATTCATAATCTTTATAAATGACTTAGAGACAGGAATAAACAGTGATATCAGTAAATTTGCCGATGACACAAAGATAGGAAGACCGATAAAGAATATAGATGCTAGGATGCTGCAGAATGACTTAAATAGGCTGTACAAGTGATCAGAGAAATGGCAGATGCAGTTTAATGTTAACAAGTGTAGCATGATGAGCGTAGGTAAAGGTAACAGGCCTGTGGACTACACATTAAATGACACAACTTTAGGAAGGTCATATAGTGTGAGGGACTTGGGAGTTCAAATAAGCAGTGACTTGCGCCCCAGGGAAAGTCTATTATAGCTAGAAATAGGGCCAACAAGATACTGGGATTTATTAGTAGGTGTGTGACAAATAGGAGTTCTGAGATCATTCTGAGGTTGTATTTAGCGCTAATTAGATCCCACCTAAATTATGCAGCTCAATTTTGGTTCCCTTATTATAGGAAGGATGTAGGCTCCTTGGAGACAGTCCAGAGAAGAATGACCAATATGATTCAGGGGCTGAGTAATTTACCCTAAAAAAGATCGATTAAAACGCCTTAATCTCCACTCCCTAGAGAGAAGGGCAAGAGGGGATATGATTGTTTTTAATTGGGTAAATGGAATTAATAAGGGAAACATTGATCAGGTTTAAGAAATTAGTAGTCACATACACGTCGTCATAGTACACGTTGAAATGGGTAAAAGCTAGAAAAACTTAGATTCAGGACAGACCTAGGTAGATATTGGTTCACTAACAGAGTGGTGAACAATTGGAATAGGCTGGGTAGACACGTGGTAAGTGCTGAGTCAATAGGTAGCTTTAAAAGACGGTTGGATCAGAGTATGGATAGGGATGATAGATGGGATGGCTAAATATTGGATTATTCCAAGGGTGGGAGACAAGGAACTGTCTCGTGTAGGTCATCAACTGGCCTCTTGCAGTCTCCTCATTTCTGATGTTCTTAAATGAATGGTGAAAATAATGGAATGTATGTGAAATAGATTTGATATTAATATTTAAAGTGAGATTGAAGAAGTTTGGAGTGGTGATTGGCTAGTTCAAGAGAATGTGATGATAAAGAGGATATGATATTTAAGTAAGGTAGATGCTGTAAGTACAAGAGGAATGCCTTCTATAAAGTGCAGGGATAGAATGCAAAAATACTTGACAGAAAGAATGAGTTAAAAAATTTAATGAGCAGACAAGGGCACATGAAGGCCATTGTGCCACTGTGCCATCGTGAGAAATTTTCTAAGAATAAACATTATAATAAGTAAATTGGCAGAATATATGCTACACCATAATAAACTGATATTTTGTTTTTTCAGAGCCTTATTCCTTACAAGGATGATGGTGACAGCAGAGCAGACCACAAGAAAATAGGAGATAACTATCGTTACTTGGTGGAGGAATCTAGAGAACTTAAAGAGGTGTGTACCATCCAATGTAGTTTACTGTATTCCTCTGTATTCTCTCCTACAAAAAGACAAGACGAAAAAGGGGAAGGGAGAGTAATGTCTCCACAAACCCTGGCGTGCCTTGTCTTGGTTACCCCCTTTAAGGGGATCGCAGCCTAGTAATATAGATAGATAGATTATGATTATGATTATGATTATGATTATGATTATTATTATTGTAGTGACCTGGTGGTGTCGAACATGGCACACTTGGGTCACAGGTTCAAGGTGGTATTATTCGTATTTCAAGCCAGTTTACCTCAATCTTAATTGTGATTTTGAATAACCCTTACATTTTTTTTCCAGCAACTATACTTAAAAGCACGCTACATGAAGGAGATCATCGACCAGTTACGCAAGATTATTTGGGAAGTCAATACCATGTTGGCTATGAGTAACACTTAAGTATAATTTTTTCATGAATTAGTTTTCTTTGCTTGAAATAGTAGAATTAATGGGAATTTTGATGGTTTATATATATATATATCAAGGTAAAAATATTGAGACATTTCTGTCCAATTGCTACTTATAAGGATTTCCATCATGCTTAAGCAGTAATGAAATTTTTAAATTTGTATTCTATTTTATTTGGAAATATAGAACCTGTCGAGTATTTTGTTAATGACTTAGAGGAGAGATGAAATAATTTAAACAGATTAAAATATAAGTATAAGGCGAGAGGGATTAGTATCTGTAAAGCCTTGATCACCTAACACACGAGTCAAAGTGAATAGGCATTATAGGTGGTGACAATGTTTCTAAGTTCCCTTCCTTTCTCAAGTGTTGACTTCCTTATGATCTCTTATGTATGGCATTTCTGTCGGATTAACTAAAAAAGTTTTAACTTGCTCTCAGACTTTGTAAGGACCCTCAAAATTTTAGTACTAGGTTTAGCCAACTTGCCCCCTCATCTCCAACCCCGTTGTTTACTATTATTTTTTTAAAAGACACTCGCGACCATGGGGTTGGTAATCATCATAGACCATATAATTCTGTTAGCTGCCAAGAGCCACGAGCAGAGCTCCTTGTAAGTAGTGAAGATTCTAATTTATTCTGAATAGGAAATGTGCACATGCTCATTTTTAACCAAAGGATAAGTAAGCAAAATTCCAAGTAAAGTTATTGATTTATTTAACATGGTAATAACAAAGAAATCCAGATAAATGGTTACTTAATTCAGCATAAAATTAGACAGATGAGAGGGGTAAGCACTAAGCAGAAGAGCATGAATGTTTACTATGGATGGAGACAGTGTGGTGAGAGTTGACTGGTGAGGGCAATGAAAATATGCATGAAAGATGTGGCATAAGAACTCATACAAATGGAGTGTGGTGTAGTGGAATGGGTGAACAAAAGTTGAGAAAGAAGAGGGAAGAGTTTGTGAAGGTGTATACGAGCGAAATTGAGGGTCCTAGGAGAGGAAGGCCAATTGTTGGATGGAAGGATAAGGTAAGTACATGCATGAAACTGTTGGATAGAAAAGGGATTGAACATACAAGGAGAAAGTTTGGATAGGGAGAGGTGGAGGTGGCTCTTCTGCTGGAGGAAAAGAAGTGTCAGAAACTACTGATAGCTACAATGAGTATTATCTTGTAACCTCGTTTGCTTCACTAACCCTCTGAGGAAGGAATACTGTATGACTAGTACTGCCATACTAGAAGTCCACTGGATTGAAGTACTCTGCAAAATAGAATCTCATATTATGACTACTTTCGTCAAAATAACTTCAAACTTATGCCTATAAATTATCAGGTGTCAAAAGAATAATCATAATGTTCATATCCCAATGCTCTGAACTTATAATTTTCATCATTTCACAGGAGTTAGCATGAAAGTATACTGTTATCAATAAAAAAAGTGACTGGTGGCACCTTAACCACAGTCTTACCTTGTCCAATTTAATGACTCAAACTGCTTACAGTCCTCTCCACGAACTTCACCTGAAAAGTCATCACTTTAGATCCAAATGTACTTATAAGATAACTATAATGAAATTATGGTCAGATGTCAAAATGTAATCATGAGATTCAGATCCCAATGCTCTGAAGTGAAAGTTTCATCATAACAATAACTTAAGAGATAAGTACAATGCAACAAGTGTTTGGGCAATGCTTACCTTGTCCAATTTAATGATCCAAATAGCTTACAGCCATCTCCACGAACTTTACCTGAAAAGATCATCATTTTAGATCCAAATGTACTTAAAAAGATAAAACTATAACGAAATTATGGTCAGATGTCAAAATGTAATCATGATATTCAGATCCCAATGCTCTGAAGTGAAAGTTTCATCATAATAACTTGAGAGAAGTACAATGCAACAAGTGCTTACAATATACTACAATGCTGAAGCCCATAACAAACTTCTTCAAAATTTCAAAAAGCTACGGTGCCTTGAAAACTATAGGTTATCTTCTAGGCAGTTACAACATTCCTCAAAATACAATGTATATGAGCTCCAACATTGCATATCATCTGATTGTCTACAACTTACAACATAAAATTCGCCATCAGGTGAACAAGGTCTACAAATGCAAGTAGGAAGCATTTCACAAGAGTGATGAACAATGGCAGCCATTCCACAAGAACCTGAAACGGTAAGTATTCAGAATATATTCAGATATAGTCTGTGAATTCATCTAAGAGAGGGCAAGTTTATAATCAATAATCATATGAATAGGAGTCATCATAAGTATTCATTAAGGCAACGGTTTAGCAAGATTCTGTACTTACATCTGAAGTATGAAGATGAGTAGTAAAGGAAGACGGTACACAAACCTGAAATGAGGACCTCAGGGTTTAAAAAACAAAAAAAAATGTCACGACAAAGCTAAATAAATTTATTTCAGAGAGGGCAAGATTATAATCACAAAATCATTCCAAAGAGTCATCATGTATAACAAATCTACAGCAATTAATGAATTCCTGTGAACCTACTTCAAGGAGAAAAAACATCTATATATAATCATGCCCATAAAGATCTGAATGGTTAAGGCAGGATGTTTTTTTATCAAGGGTCTATGGCTATTGTTCTTGACAGGTGTCAAGAGCAATACCTGTGCAAATGAAATACGCTAATACATCGTTTGGTAGCTCAAATAGTCCTTGAGCAAAGGATGGGGTGTGTGAAACCTTAGATCGAGCTATGACTAGCTCTACTCTCTCTGGGTCCGATTCATTGATCTTCATGAGAAAATAGTGGCCTTGCTCGTTGGTCCCTTGGGACTGATGTCTAGCAAAAAACCAACGGTAGCACTGCTGTGTGCGACAGTGGAAGGATGGAAGTAGATGAGGGAATAAAGTTGATGTGCCCAGTTTAAGTGGAAAAAAAATCAAAAGGAAATAAATCAGCCTGAATCTTGTGCAACCAGATCTTTGTAAGCATGATTGTACATACATACATCTATACATCCCCATTAAAAGGTGGTGGTGAAGAAAACACAATTAGGGTTCAGGAAGACAAACTTTCCCCTCCCCCTCTACACCGTCTTGATGCTTATACAACCAAATAATAAAATCATAAAAGCAAGGTAATTTTTCATGCACTCACCATGGTTGTAGTAGTTTGGCAATAATATTGCAGATGCAATGTTCTTCAACTCCGAAAGCAACCTGTAAACAACAAAAAATTAATTACTGTGGAACACTCCAGAATTGTGTTCGATGGTTAATTTTGTCAGAGAGCTGGGTATGTATTCATAATCGATCATATTAAACAAGTTCATCCTGTACTTGCCTTGGCTTTATGGGGATAACAGTGTGGGTATAGATATAGATTTGTCAAATCTAAATTTACGTAGAATAAAAAAAATAAAATAAAACACTTACCATAAATAGGCTGATGCCACAGGCCACAATTGAGAAGCTAAATCCTGTGAAAGGAACTTTTGTCAGCAAAGATAGATGCAACTAAAACTACACATTATAAATATATCAATCAGAGAGCTGGGTTATATTCAGAACTTTTCATAGCAAATCATTTCATCCTTTATGCATAAAGTTTAAAGAAACAATAATCAGTGTTTTCTTACCATGATACTCAATGTTGCTGAGTGATACAGTCTACACTAGAAGTGCTGCAGCTCCCTCCACAGAACATTTGCTCATGTCTGGAAAATACAACATTATTAATAATAGAACCCCCTTTTTCTCACCCTTAAAATGGTAAATTGCAGCTCAGACCTCTTTAAAGAATCATTGGTATCATAAACACGGACCAAGAGGAAAATGCTCATCATTAAGGGAATAAAACTTAACATTAATATATCAATTTCTCTGTGAATTAACTTTAGAGAGGGCAAGTTTATAATCAATAATCATATGAGTCATAAGTATTCATTAAGGCAACTGTTTAGCAAGATTCTGTACTTACACCAGAAGTATGAAGATGAGTAGTAAAGGAAGACGGTACACACAAACCTGAAATGATGACGGCTTAGAAAACAAAAACATTTCTTAAGACAAAGATGAATACGTAAGTTTATCTCAGAGAGGGCAAGATTATAATCACAAAATCATTCCAAAAAGTCATCATGTAAGACACACACATCTATAAATATTTGTTCATTCTTGTGAAATACTGCAGAGAAATACATATATATATATATATATATATATATATATATATATATATATATATATAGTATATATAAATAAAAATACATATATATAGTCATGCCCATAAAGATCAGAACAGTCAGGGCAGAGCAAGAGGCCCACCTTTTCTTTTTTCAAGGGTTTCCACTGATATTCCTCCATTGTCAAACCAGTCAGTCTCTCCCTCATCTTTCACCACTGATATTCCTGCACTGTCAACCCAGTCAGTCTCTCCCTGTCTTCTGCCTTCCCTCATCTTTCACCACTGATATTCCTGCACTGTCAACCCAGTCAGTCTCTCCCTGTCTTCTGCCTTCCCTCATCTTTCACCACTGATATTCCTGCACTGTCAACCCAGTCAGTCTCTCCCTGTCTTCTGCCTTCCCTCATCTTTCACCACTGATATTCCTCCATTGTCAACCCAGTCAGTCTCTCCGTCTTCTGCCTTCCCTCATCTTTCACCATTGATATTCCTCCATTGTCAACCCAGTCAGTCTCTCCGTCTTCTGCCTTCCCTCATCTTTCACCATTGATATTCCTCCATTGTCAACCCAGTCAGTCTCTCCGTCTTCTGCCTTCCCTCATCTTTCACCACTGATATTCCTCCATTGTCAACCCAGTCAGTCCCTCCGTCTTCTGCCTTCCCTCATCTTTCACCACTAATATTCCTGCACTGTCAACCCAGTCAGTCTCTCCCTGTCTTCCGCCTTCCCTCATCTTTCACCACTGATATTCCTGCACTGTCAACCCAGTCAGTCTCTCCATCTTCCCTCATCTTTCACCACCCTCCTTTGCTTGAACACACACATAGTATGGAAGGGGTGTCTGATGGCACCCTCCTGGGAAAGCAATCAAGTAAATAGCCCATGTATCGACAATATTGATGAATAGCAACAGCTGTACAAGTGAGTTTTTGGCATCAAAATTACTTAATATTTCTGTAAGAAATACTATTGTAATTGTTTTGACATTTTGCTTCAATAATTCTATGAAATCACACATTGCTTGGTTGCTCAGTGGTAACATCACCTGTCACTTGTCAAACTGAGGTTTGCGCTTTGCCCAGTATGTCAAATTTTCACCGATGACCAAGCAGTTACTGTCCTCGAGCAAAAGGATGAGGTGTATGAAAAGTTACAACTCTTTCTGGGAAGGTAATTGTGGGTGATTACGAGTCCAGCTCATAACCCTTATGACTGTACAACCATATCTTTGTAAGCATGACTGTACATACATATATCTATACACCTGGCTTACATCCCCATTAAAAGGTGGTGGTGAAGAAAACACAATTAGGGTTCAGGAAGACAAACTTTCCGCTCCCCCTTTACACCGTCTTGATGCTTATACAACCAAATAATAAAATCATAAAAGCAAGGTAATTTTTCATGCACTCACCATGGTTGTAGTAGTTTGGCAATAATATTGCAGATGCAATGTTCAACTCCAAAAGCAGCCTGTAAACAACAAAAAATTAATTACTCTGTGGAACACTCCAGAATTGTGTTCGATGGTTAATTTTGTCAGAGAGCTGGGTATGTATTCATAATCGATCATATTAAACAAGTTCATCCTGTACTTGCCTTGGCTTTATGGGGATAACAGTGTGGGTATAGATATAGATTTGTCAAATCTAAATTTACGTAGAATAAAAAATATTAAAAAAAAAAACTTACCATAAATAGGCCGATGCCACAGGCCACAGGGTGCAATTGAGAAGCTAAATCCTGTGAAAGGAACTTTTGTCAGCAAAGATAGATGCAACTAAATCTACACATTATAAATATATCAATCAGAGAGCTGGGTTATATTCAGAACTTTTCATAGCAAATCATTTCATCCTTTATGCATAAAGTTTAAAGAAACAATAATCATTGTTTTCTTACCATGATACTCAATGTTGCTGAGTGATACAGTCTACACTAGAAGTGCTGCAGCTCCCTCCACAAAACATTTGCTCATGTCTGGAAAATACAACATTATTAATAATAGAACCTCCTTTTTCTCACCCTTAAAATGGTAAATTGCAGCTCAGACCTCTTTAAAGAATCATTGGTATCATAAACACGGACCAAGAGGAAAATGCTCATCATTAAGGGAATAAAACTTAACATTAATATATCAATTTGTCTGTGAATTAACTTTAGAGAGGGCAAGTTTATAATCAATAATCATATGAGTCATAAGTATTCATTAAGGCAACTGTTTAGCAAGATTCTGTACTTACACCAGAAGTATGAAGATGAGTAGTAAAGGAAGACGGTACACACAAACCTGAAATGATGACGGCTTAGAAAACAAAAACATTTCTCAGACAAAGATGAATATGTAAGTTTATCTCAGAGAGGGCAAGATTATAATCACAAAATCATTCCAAAAAGTCATCATGTAAGACACACACATCTATAAATATTTGTTCATTCTTGTGAATTACTGCAGAGAAAAGATATATATATATATATATATATATATATATATATATATATATAAATAAATATATATACATATATAGTATATATAAATAAAAATACATATATATAGTAATGCCCATAAAGATCAGAACAGTCAGGGCAGAGCAAGAGGCCCACCTTTTCTTTTTTCAAGGGTTTCCACTGATATTCCTCCATTGTCAACCCAGTCAGTCTCTCCCTGTCTTCTGCCTTCCCTCATCTTTCACCATTGATATTCCTCCATTGTTAACCCAGTCAGTCTCTCCCTGTCTTCTGCCTTCCCTCATCTTTCACCACTAATATTCCTGCACTGTCAACCCAGTCAGTCTCTCCCTGTCTTCCGCCTTCCCTCATCTTTCACCACTGATATTCCTGCACTGTCAACCCAGTCAGTCTCTCCGTCTTCCCTCATCTTTCACCACCCTCCTTTGCTTGAACACACACATAGTATGGAAGGGGTGTCTGATGGCACCCTCCTGGGAAAGCAATCAAGTAAATAGCCCATGTATCGACAATATTGATGAATAGCAACAGCTGTACAAGTGAGTTTTTGGCATCAAAATTACTTAATATTTCTGTAAGAAATACTATTGTAATTGTTTTGACATTTTGCTTCAATAATTCTATGAAATCACACATTGCTTGGTTGCTCAGTGGTAACATCACCTGTCACTTGCCAAACTGAAGTTTGCGCCTTGCCCAGTATGTCAAATTTTCACCGATGACCAAGCAGTTACTGTCCTCGAGCAAAAGGATGAGGTGTATGAAAAGTTACAACTCTTTCTGGGAAGGTAATTGTGGGTGATTACAAGTCCAGCTCATAACCCTTATGACTGTACAACCAGATCTTTGTAAGCATGACTGTACATACATATATCTATACACCTGGCTTACATCCCCATTAAAAGGTGGTGGTGAAGAAAACACAATTAGGGTTCAGGAAGACAAACTTTCCGCTCCCCCTTTACACCGTCTTGATGCTTATACAACCAAATAATAAAATCATAAAAGCAAGGTAATTTTTCATGCACTCACCATGGTTGTAGTAGCTTAGCAATAATATTGCAGATGCAATGTTCTTCAACTCCGAAAGCAGCCTGTAAACAACAAAAAATTAATTACTCTGTGGAACACTCCAGAATTGTGTTCTATGGTTAATTTTGTCAGAGAGCTGGGTATGTATTCATAATCGATCATATTAAACAAGTTCATCCTGTACTTGCCTTGGCTTTATGGGGATAACAGTGTGGGTATAGATATAGATTTGTCAAATCTAAATTTACGTAGAATAAAAAAAATAAAATAAAACACTTAAATAAATAGGCTGATGCCACAGGCCACAATTGAGAAGCTAAATCCTGTGAAAGGAACTTTTGTCAGCAAAGATAGTTGCAACTAAAACTACACATTATAAATATATCAATCAGAGAGCTGGGTTATATTCAGAACTTTTCATAGCAAATCATTTCATCCTTTATGCATAAAGTTTAAAGAAACAATAATCAGTGTTTTCTTACCATGATACTCAATGTTGCTGAGTGATATAGTCTACACTAGAAGTGCTGCAGCTCCCTCCACAGAACATTTGCTCATGTCTGGAAAATACAACATTATTAATAATAGAACCCCCTTTTTCTCACCCTTAAAATGGCAAATTGCAGCTCAGACCTCTTTAAAGAATCATTGGTATCATAAACACGGACCAAGAGGAAAATACTCATCATTAAGGGAATAAAAATCATCAATATATATATATATATATTATATATATATACGTGGCCTGTATCCCCCTTAAAAAGGGAGGAAGCCAAGGCAAGGCAATTACAATTGAAGGAGATATTACTCTCCTCCCTTGCTGCATCATTTATATTCATAGCAGAATAGACCTTTCCAGACTCTCACTGTCCCTTTTGCTTGACTTCTATGACCCACAGAAAAATAGTATACTTGTAGCCTTAACCACAATATTTTTGTTACCAAAATCCATAAAAATATATATATAAAAAAAATGCCAATTATTATTTTCTTACCTTAACTGAGCAGCTCCACTATGGTAACAGGTCCTTTTTTTGTATGCCACCCAAGAACATTTGAACAACATTTTCATACAGATCTGTGGATATTAATATAATTAGCAGTGTAAATTACATGAAAATTATTCAGCATAAGTTGCCATTTAGACCTCTTAATATAATCATATAAGTTATAAACACAGACCAAGAGGAAAAACTTCATCACCTTTGAATAAATCATTAAACATACGCCTTATACCACACCCACGTTCAGAAAGCATCTCCATTACATTGAATTTCTTATATACTTACCCAAATAAAATACAGCATTCCCCTCTCCACAGCCTGAAGATGGTCAGTCACTGCTCAGCATCTCATCAGCTTTCCTTCTTGAGTTTCCTGTACAACCAACAAAACTTTATAATTACACACGAAACATCGTGGTTACTATGTATTATTTCACGAAAACTTTGAAAATCAACTTATCGTACAAAGCCAAAGATTAATGTTGCCCACATCAATCTTAATACAGTAAAAAGCAAATATAAGCAATACCTTGTAGTATATTTTCTTTAATCATGCACATATTGCCACCCATCTTTAAAATTAAATTTGAAATAATCTGACAGGCAAAAAAAATCCAGTATTTTTTTTTTTATAGTTTTATTAAATAGCTGCTGGAGCTTAACAATGAAGATTTACTTCTTTGTCTGTAAAAAAGAAAAAGAAAAATTAGCTTCTGAAAATTATATATACAGATCTATCTATATCTATGTACATATACACAAATACATATAATTATATACAAACACAAACAAATTTAATCATATCAAATCTTATTCAGCAAGTATTGACACAAACCTCAGCTTGTTTGACCAGCAACTTTGCTTTGGCTTTAATACGCTTGTTTTGTGAAGCAGTTGATCTCTTCTTCTCCACTTTAGCATATGGGTTCAGTTGCAGCAAAGCATGATGATTCCTAAGAGGGTTGTTCTTCACTTGGCGCCGCACAACCGTTTTCCTGCAGAACCAAACAAAAATAAGCGCCCAGACACGTAAGTACTGAAAAATTACGATAGAAAAACAATACATATCTACCAGGCTGAAATCCCTCTTAAAAGAAAGTAGCCGAGACAAGGCGTCTACATAGTTTGGAGAATACTTAATATTCTTTCCTTCTATGAATGACAAGTTCATGAGGATTAGAAGAAAACTTACTTGGGATTCCTCAAAACAGCCTGGATTTCTTCAGACTTCAAAATGCGAGCCAAATCAGTATTGGTCATCTTTGGCATTGGAAGATTGTATTTCTTCTTTCTACGGGAGTCCTTGCGCCAGGTGCCATAAAGAGAGTCCAACTTACGGAAAGCTGGAAGGAGGAAAACAAGGATAGCAGTTTTGGTAACAGGAACTATATTCAAGCATTAATTCAATTCACAATAAGTTCCAACAACAGTTTTATTCAATTTTGGATTAAAGTAACATCTGCCAAATTATCTAAAATCTTCTGTATTATGCAAAATTGTTCCCATAAATTGACAAAATCACACACTATGAAAGGTTCTATACACCAGACGGTTGTATCAGTTCCATACAACACTTACCACTTTATCTCATTACTCATTATTCTCCCAATTGCCACCTACTTAACTACACTATGACTATAATCCCTAATCCTATTCAACAGTAATTAATCGTGCATGCTGTACAAGACATAACCTCTTACCAGACTCTGTCCAGATGCAGAACCTGCCAACATGTCCGCCCGGTGCCAGTTTCAACAAGTTCAGTTTCTCCACACAGATGGTATCCACACCAGGAATGTTACGGAAGGCTCGAGTGAGTCCCTGGTCCTTATTGTAGATGACGAGGGGTCCCCTGCGCTGGATGCGTCGGCGGTTACGCATTTTTCCCTTGCCAGGGCGGAACCTTTTGCTCTTGTAAACCTGCAAGAAAAGATGAATCTTCTCAAGATCTGACTATGTAGTTATCATTATCTTTTCATTAAATTACTTTTCAGACCTCTTAATGAATCAGTAATATCATAAACACGGACCAAGAGGAAAAGGTTCATCACTCAGTAACAAGTTAATCGCCAGGTATTCTGACACATGGCATCAAAGCTAAAGTCAATGGAGAGATAACTGTGAATTAGGCATTCCATGTAGGTTAATTAATGCATAGCAATTTCCTTAATGAGGTAATTGATTTTAATACACCTTATAAGGTAAGCATGCCAGTATCAGGCAAATATGTAGTTCTAGGAGAGAAAATGGAGGAAATTGAAGAGATTACCGTATTTTACGGCTTACAAGACGCTGCATCTTGGAAGACGCTTCACCATATCCATGAATTTATGTAACCTTTTCTTAAACCATCTATTGTCTCGGCACTCACCACAAGCTTGCTGGAGCACTCACCACAAATGTACAACTAGGTAATTACAACTACCGTTGGTAAATACACACACACTGAAACAGTTGTTGTGGTTGGGGATTTGTTGGGGCCACGTAGGCTGATACCACAACAGTCCCCGACATAAAAGTGGGAGCGGCTGGTGGCGGCAGGAGCCGCCACCAGCTGGCACAATAAACAACAGACGTATGGCTCACATTTGGGCTTGTGGCTTGACTCCAGGAAGGTTTATGGTATTGGAAATACTTGTAACAAATAAGTACTGAGGTTATATCATATAAAAGACTGAATTGAATAGTTACTTAAGTTAACCTCGTAATGTAATGACACCATACAAATCCACGTCCCTATCGGGCGAGCCAATACAACAGCATTCGTCTTGGAAGACACACAAGTATTTTACATGGTTTTTTTTTTGGAAAAAAAAAGTGCGTCTTGTGAGCCGTAAAATACGGTAAGTGTTTAGGAACAGTGCTTTGCAAGCATGGAGGGATAGGAGGAGTAAGAGAGAGGGCTGTGAAGGGCAAGGTTGTCATCGGGTCACTTGCAAGTGACATGAGCAAAGATGATTACAATGAGCACGGATTTCCAATGAAACCTTGCTTAACGATATCATTCTGAGAAGAAAAAATCTCAAGCAACCTTTCCTTATGGATAGGAACTGGTACACAGAGAATACTTCCTTGAGAAAGTAAACAGAGAAAATAGGGGCTTTTGATTGACAAAATACTGAATTATCCATTAAATAGATTTTCTAGTTTTACTTGAATTGCATACAAAAAAATATAAATTTATAAGGTGCCTATATAAGTAACCAAACAAATAAATATACAAAATTCACTACCTTGAGCACATCAGTCCATGCACGGTGTTTCTTCAACATCAAAACTGCCTCCTTGGTCTTGGTGAGTTCCTGCACCTTATCTGACACAACAAGGGGCACCTCAGGTACCTCTTCAATCATGTGTCCTGAAAATTTTGGTAAAAATCAAATATTTATCACACAATTACACTTTTAAACATTTCAAAAAATTTCTTTAAAAGTTCACTGAAAACTCTTAATGTTATGTACACTTACCCTTGGACATAACCAGAGCAGGACTTGAAGTGGCAGCAATTGCCGACACCATGGCATAACGCTTTTGGTTCACCCCAATCTTGCGGTGCCACCTACGCCAGGTCTTGGTGGGAGCAAACATGCGACCACCACGACACATGTTGCCAAACGCACCCTGACCAGAACGGTGAGTGCCACCACCACGCACTCTGGGAATACGAGCCACGGCACGTCCAGTACCCCAAGACTCGGCAGAAGTCTGGTGCCCTGAAAAAATAATTACCTCAGTTTACTAACAGGATTACTGAAACCAGTCTGCCTTTAATTGATAGAAATACATTGGTGTATAATGATGGAAGAGTAACAAAGAAAATTTTGTAGAAGGCTATTATTTGAAGTACAATGACACAAGCAATAGTGTGAATTTCTCAGCACGAAGTACAGCCTGCAGCTGCAACCTAAGAATAAAACCACAAACAAAGCTGTGCTACAACACATCACATTAATTATAACCTACCAAGATCCATTGAAAAACAGAATTCAAGATTCATATTCTACGAAACTTCATTCCTTTAGGCAGATGAGCCTCCACCTTTCCCTTACAGCTTGTTGCAGATCAGCACCTCTCAAAAGAATGCATTCCTTACAACTTTTTTTTTTATATAACACTGAAAGGGTACTGGCTAAGGGAAAACAAAACTACATGAAAAAAAATCCCGCTTGTCGCCAGACCCTGTAAAGAAGACAGTAGGAGATTGAGTAGAAGAGTGTAAGGTGTGTATATGTTATGTAGGTGGTCTTTACAGGGCAGGCTGCAGCTGCTCTCGTGTAAATGAGACACTAAGAGAACCGGGAAGAGAGGACACGGGGAATCACTCAGTCTGCAGCACCACCTATCTCTCCTGGAGTATTTCACCGAGCGGCAGGTGTCTACTGCTTACTCCTATAATAACTGGCCTTCCTCTCCTACTAAGACCCTTAATTTCACTCACACTTTCCTATATAATGTTCCTCCATACGACCAAACCACCTCAATATATTTTTAGAAATGGATCAAAATCTATATAAGACAAATCTTCCACTAGCTGCACAATCATATTAAAAAAATGTCTCACTTGTTTCTGTGTACAAACCATGAAGGGCCAGACACCTATCATAAGTGACTTACTCTCTGCATATTTCAAAGCTCAGTGTACAGGCTGGTCTATACCCTGAGTCAGGTATGCAGTAACTTGCCACAGCTGGCCACACTACAGCACTTACCAGCATCCTTATTGACAGCATAGGGTTGGCGCCCATTTTTGGCCATCTGGTCATGGACAAAGTTGACCACATCAGGCCTGATGGGAGCCCGGAACACAGCTGGCAGTGACACATTCACCCCAGACGCTGCGCCATCCACATGCACCCCAACCAGGGGCCTGGCACAAGTCGTTGCCTATAGAAATAAAAGTAAAGTTATTGAAACATGCTTTATCTACATTTATCTTGGAATGTACCAATACATATTTGTACATCACCCAAACACCCAATGCTCTTCACATATTGTATGGATTTTTTTCAGTCTTTTGAACATTACATATACATAAAATCATATAAATTCCAGGATAATGATAATGGTTTCATCATTTATGGAAAATTTTTTGGTGGAACAAAATAAATAACCTTTGCCTGCTATTGAAGAAGAAAAAAAAAATAAATAAATAAATAAATAAATAAAAAAATAAAAAATAAAAAATAAAAAAATAAAATAATAAAATATAAATAAATAAATAAATAAAATAAATAAATAAATAAAATCTATGTAAACGGGAGTCCATAACAGGTACAACATAAGCAGGGTAACACTGAATAGATCAGATGTGAAGATTTGGGTGCACAAGTTAGCTCAGACCTCCATCCTAGAAAACAATGTATTGAGGCTAGAAATCGGGCTAATAAGGTGTAATGATTCATTCGGAGTGTTAAAAGAAGTGCCGAGGTTACTCTGAAGTTGTATTTAGCGTTAGTCAGACCTCATCTCGACTGTGCAGTAGTTTTGGTCCCCGTATAATAGACTGGATATAGGATTGTTAGTCAGTGCAGCAAAGGATGACCGAAATGATGAGGGGATTCGTAATTTTAGTTATGAGAGGAGACTAAAGTGTTTGAAATTACATTCACTGGAGAGGCTTAGAGTAAGTGGAAATTTGATCAAAATATTCAAGTGGGTGAAGGGTTTTAATAAGGGGGATGTAGGAAAGGTTCCTAAGGTCAGCCAGAGGAAGTAATAGATTTAAACTGGAAAACTGTAATTTAGATAAGATAGGCAGAAATTGGTTTACAAATAGGGTGGTATCAGCAGACGATAGGGTTGTAAAAGAAGACTAGACGGCTTTATGGATGGGGATGAGAGGTGAATGTAGGTAACAAGGGAATAACAGGAACTATGTACCATGTGTAGGACCCCCGGGCCTTATGTAGCTTCCTTGTTTAATTTTTTTTGGCAGTATTTACAGGTATGGCAGCTATACCTGCTCGCTTATAGATACGGCACGTGCCTAACTTTTGGGATATACAATATAAAAAGCTTATATAACCGTACCTAACCATAACATCACGAGTGCTGTATCCGCATAGTGCTCGCTTATAGATACGGCACGTGCCTAATCTTTGGGTAAAAAGCTTATATAACCGAATCGGTAAATTTGCAGTTTCAACCAATACACCACACGTAACTATAAACTGTCTCAGGGTCTAGATGACACTGTTAGGAGCATTTCTAGCTCCATATTACTGTCGAAAACCTATACTAAAAGGGGGCAGCGCCCCCCCTGGATCACCCCGCTGACACTATTCTAACCTAACCAAATCTTACCCGAACCTCCCCGTTAGGACACTATTTGAACACAATCAGAAACCTATGCTACCCCTGGGGGGGATGGGGGGGGGGAGTAGGCTGCGCCCTGCCCCTGGACTACCCCGCTAGGATACTATTCTAACCTAACCAAACCTAACCTGGACCTCCTCATCCCCCTTCCTCTAAGACACTGTTCGAACACTACCAGAAACCTATCCTAACTGGCGCCCTCCCTGGATCGCAGCTAAGATTGAGGTAAATCTTCGAAACTCCGTTCCGATCTTATTAATTTCCGACAGTGTAAGATGGGGCTAGAAATGCTCCTAACAGTGTCATCTAGATCCTGAGATAGTTTATAGTTACGTGTGGTCTATTGGTTGAAACTGCAATAATACCACCGAACCTAATCTATAACCTAACGAGTGCCGTATCCTCATAGTGCTCCCTAATAGATACGGCAGTTGCCTAACTTTTGGGTAAAAATCTTATATAACCAAACCTAACAACTTAAAAGATGCTTTACCAGATAAATAAGGGACAGGCCGTATGAATAGCGGATGACAATGCGGTACGACTGCCGTATCTCTAAACTTTTTTTTCAGGAACTCCTTCACATTTCTAGTGACGGGGGCCCCTTTCGGTGGTCCGTATCTTCTATCCAGTCCTGCATGCATTTCATCATCCAAGACTCACTCAAGAACAGCTGTAGATTCCAATCATCCATACCTCTCATCTCCCTTCTTTCATACCGTCTGCAGTGCTGTACTGTCTCCACCCCTTCACCATATCTTACTTTCTTCATTCTTCCATCTGTACACACTAGCATACACCTTGTGATTTTGACCTTGCCTTTAACAACTCGCTTCTCATTCCCAAACTTCCTTCATAAAACCTCACCATGTTTGATTCACTTTCCACCGACACTTTCTTTCCTAACCAATCTAACCGTACGGGCGGGCTCTGCCACCTCCACCAACTCCGGTCATTTATTGAACAAAATGAATCTCGAGCCCACCTCCACCAACTCCGGTCATTTATTGAACAAAATAAATCTCAAGTGAATTATTTCAACTTGAAATAAAAACATATCTTAAGTGCAGAACACCTCATATATTATCATTGTCGCTCTTTGTGCCTACTATGTCTGTTCGTGGTGTCTACGCCTTCGGGTGAAATAAAACTATTATCATAACAGGTGCCGTTCGCAAGACACGTGCAACACTTATTCTTAAACCAATTTTAATTCACCTTAGGTTTCGTTGTCAACAATGCTGCCTCTACATTATGATTGAAACATATGCGATGTCCATTGGTTATACTTGGAAGACGTTACACACATTTTTAGCGCCGCCTCGTGGGTGTCCGCACGGCACCAACACAACACATATTTCACCAAGCATATTGGATATACTAAAGTATTTAGTGCTACAATTGACAACCTACATGCACATTCCTATAAAATCAGTTAAAGTAACATAAAAGCAAACTAACCATGTTAATAAGACTCCCTGGAGCAGCGTGTACCTTCCCTCGTCAAGGTTCTCACGGAAAAGAGTGAGGGACGGCCAGTCGGCCACGTGAAGGCAGCGACGCACCGACGCACTACACACTACAAACCACATCCACAATTTGGTAAAAATTTAATCTTATTCTTACAAATGCCACATTACAGGCTTATAAATTATAATAATAAATATTTTTCAAGCAATATTTGTGCCAAAATATTGTGAATAAAAGCTTCGCGTATTATTTCTATCATTAACATTGGAATTTTCAGTGCTTGCTTTTGACAGCATTTACTTGATCCCGAAAACCAGCAGACCACTTAGTTTGCACTGAAGGCTCCAAAGTATGGCATGAGTTTCTATTTAATCATATCAAGCATTTCCAACTGACCCACATAGTTATACAATAGATTGATCTCATTTGGCAATCCCTGAAACCATTGATCGCCATCTTACCATGCGATCCATTGATGCTTCAAGGTACATTTGATTTGTTTATTTTAAAAGATGCAAGACAATAGACTTACTTCAAATTCATCTTCTACCGAGTGTCTGTCGTTGCACTAAACTGTCAAATGAGATGATAGTATAAAAATATAATACTATTGACTGGAACACTGCATTAAGTATTTCCTTCTTCCTTCCCTATCTCTTGAACTCCTTTTAGAAGGAAGTGTCAAGACACCTCGAGAACTGCGTAAATTAACCACACCCTCCATGGAACCAAGAGCATATATAATCAATCATTTGACTGTGTACGAAATGCAGGTAATGAGCATGATTAGATCGCAAAATTGTTAAGCAATAGAAAACAAAAGGTAGTTACCAATGGAAAAGCCTTGGCCTTGGGTACTGATTGGGCTTAATTACCCGACAAGAAAAACGTTGTCCAATGCTTTTTTGCTGAACATCGGGTGCTTGCAGTCGTTTTTTTAGTAGTTGGTAAACCTCGAAATATAAAAATACTACATATAATAAGAATATACCAGCATTTCTATACATAAAATACCATTGAAATCAACCAAACGTGTGAAATATTTTGATAACACGGTAACAGGAATGATACAACAAAGAATTAACGTTGTTTTATCAAGGTGGAGGCGAAGCTTGTCTCTTCCCCACCATTTTCATTGTAATCTATCTTTTAATGATCGGAACATCCTGTATGCTCTATCTAGTCCACGACTCTTCAAACAATGGTACTGTACAACATATATGCTGATACCTCGCAATACGTGTATCAAATTTCCTCCCCAGCCTCTTGCCTCATGCTATCAGGCATTAGTACGCAGACCTGTCATGGGAATGACGGCTCCATCCAAGGCGACCCTGCATTACAAGTCAGTGCATTACAAGTCGCGAGTCTGCCTTCGTGTGTGAGGCGCAGTAATAATCATAATGACCTTGTGTGACCCTATTGGTTTATTGATCGCGAGTCAAGTGATTTATACGTAGACTCCAGCCTCCGCATTCTAATTGTTTTGCTTCACTCTATAGTGTTGATTTTGCTCAAGGAAGTCAGTGCGATAGCCTTTCGGCTGATGTTATATCCAGCGGGGAGGAAGTGTAAAACTCAGTGATCCAGGTTCAGGCAACATCGCCCCCTCAAGTTGTTCGGTCCTATCATAATGTTCTTAATGCGCGAAATAATTCTGAATGTTAAGACATCTTTCCTTATTGCATCACTCATGCAGCATCAAGTCTCGCGCTACACTCCGTGGTCTTGGAGCTGCAAGTTAACAATGTGAGCGTTTCTCGTGCCTCCATTCACTGTCATGAAGTCCATGTAATATGGGGAAATGCGTGGATATATCATTATGGGAAATATGGCATGACACATTCACATAACTTATCCTTTTTTTTTGCACAGACACAATACACCTGCATATTCCGTGCTGCCAGACGCACACTGCTATCTATTTACATACAAAATATTTATGACAGTCTTTCGCCATTCCGAAGTCATTATCATTCATCACATATTTGTGTTACTACCGAAACTGTTACGTGACGGCGAGCATCGTGATGTACTTAAAATGTTTTCCCGTCGGTGAGTGGTTCTCGTAAAAGATCTTGCAAGGTCCTGCCAGTTGAGCAGTGGGTCAAGTGTTGAGACGGACATCAGACACCGAATAGTGTGGTTGGTAGTTGATAATTAAACCACAATGAGCGAGTCTCTCTCCCGCCCCTCACTCCTAACGACGTGTGTTTGAGGACATCACAACAAACCCTTCTACGCTGGCCTGCCTAACACACTGTTGATCTGCCACACACTCCAACACGTTCCACATCACGGAAGGTGTGAACATATTATATATATATATATATATATATATATATATATATATATATATATATATATATATATATATATATATGTATGTATGTATGTCTATATATTTTTTTTCATCGGAAGGGTCCCTTTCAGAGCTGACATCAAGAGTAAAGACGCAAACACGTAATACAAAGATTGATTGCATTAGCTGACGAGGACATCAGCAATGCATCCCTGAAGTTTTTTTTTCTCACTTTAGCCACCTTCGTATTTTATTTTATATGAGTGTTCAAATCAGTGTCGTCCGACAGTTGTCACACGTCTGGAGGTGGTAAGCGAGGGTCAACGGAGTGGTGCTGAGTGCTACTCAAGACATGAGATAAGAACGGTGTTGTGTCGTCCCTGCGATCAAACAACTGCCGCCACAGCGAGGCACCGAATGCCGACGAAAAGTTGTGATAATGCATAATAGTGTTGGAATTCTCAAAGCCATGCTGTTCTGATCTCATCTTCCATAAGCCTACGCTCGTTTGAGGACGATTAATTTCGAAAACGTGCGACAACTGTTGGTTCTGAGACGGCGGTGCATCATTGCAACGTGGGCGGGGAGTGTCTGCTGCCAAGCAAACACAAAAACCCTCTTCAACACTCATAATTACCAATGAAATGTTTAAACCGGCCACAGCTGACGACTGTGTTGCCTTCAGTGCTGTACATAGCTTATGTATAAAGCAAGTGCATAAATGAACTTTATATAGTGGTGTGGTTGTTTCATATATTTTGTGAACAAATGATCCACGGATGTTTCACTGTACATATTGAATAAGACTCAAGTAACTATGTTTTTTTTCTTCTTACAATTCAAATAATAGACTCCAGTGTCTCTGTTCATCAGGCAGAGTTGCACCAGCCACCCGTCCGCCTTGCCTCTCCTCGCCAGTCAACGAAACGCCGTTCTCCAAGGACCAGCTCCTGTCAGCATACAAAAGATGGCCTACCAAAGGACTTCTGTGATACCACCTTCTTCCGTTTACTTATGCGTCCCTCTAGCCTGGTTGAAGTGCGCGGTGGCCGCAGTGATGTGCAGCCTCCTGGGCATCTCTCAAGCACAGTTTGGTTCTCGGTGTGAGGAGATAAAGATTCCTATGTGTCGTCACATGCCGTACAACCTTACGCGGCTGCCCAACCTCCTCCACCATTCAACGCAGGAGAATGCACAACTGGCCATCGAGCAGTTCAAAGTGAGTGTTGTGTCAGCAGACACCTCACACTCCACCCTGCATCATCTCCTCACTCACAATATCAAAACAGCATAAAACGTTCAAAAATGGATAAGCGAACGTTCCAATTCATCAGCTCTGTCTCCACAGCTCTTGGGATGGACCAAGTGTTCGGATCAACTGGAGTTCTTCCTGTGTTCCATGTACGCTCCCATCTGTACGGTGGGCTTCCTCAGTGAAGCCATCCCGCCCTGCCGCAGCGTGTGTGAGGCTGCACGTCAAGGGTGTGAGCCTCTTCTCGCCAAGTTTGACATCCCGTGGCCGCCTGCTCTTGCCTGCGACACCTTGCCTTGGTACGACCGCGGCGTCTGTATCACTCCACAAGCCATTATTTCTGGTGAGTATGTGTGTGTTTGTGCGTTTCAGAAGAGAGAGAGAGAGAGAGAGAGAGAGAGAGAGAGAGAGAGAGAGAGAGAGAGAGAGAGAGAGAGAGAGAGAGAGAGAGAGAGAGAGAGAGAGAGAGAGAGAGAGAGAGTATACAAATGGCAAAAAAAGAACAATATAACATTACACACACACACACACACACACACACACACACACACACACACACACACACACACACACACACACACACACACACACACACACACACACACACACACACACACACACACACACACACACACACACACATCGCTTCTAAGCACTATGTTGACAGCCTCGTTCGTACTGTTTCTCCACCAGATGTGACGCCTCCGCCCCCAAAACCGCAAGGTAAGCCAGTGTTGTCGCCACTTGCTGCTTATCAAATAACTGTCATTGGTGAATTATTTGATGTAATATCATGGGACTCCATCAAGCATTGTTTATTCTTTCTTAATTTACTTGAGTATGTACTGTACGTAAATGTATGTGTAGATATCACTTCAGCCTTATAGTCACTGTTGCTTCCCTTCCATCCATGGCCAGTCCCGTGCCAGTGTCAGCCACAACGAAGGCTCCGCAAACGGATATACCACAAGGCTGGGTTCCACTACGGTGAGTTATTTTACTTCCTTAACTACTATCTGTCTTACGAATCCTCCGCATCAATGTAGGAGTGTGAAATACTGGTGAGACTGTAGAAAATGTCTTATACTGATTCATAATGTGTGTTTTGCAATACAATTCTTTATCATGACGCAACTGAACATTAGGAGACACTTCTTGTCTATTGATATTTGGAAAAAATCTGTTTATGTTGTAAAAATGAAAGGCACATCTTGAGCGGCGGGTCCTTTCCTTATTAGTGCTGCGCGGGACAGTGAAGAGCGTGGACACGTTTGGTGAGCTGACCCTAACGACCGTGGCGGTGAAGGAGGCGGTGCGGGAGGGTCGGGTGAGGATGGCGGCTGGTCGTGACGAGCATCTGTGGACCAACCGATCCTGTGTGTGCCCATCGCTCGCCCTGGCACAGTGAGTCCACGCCGCTGCATTCACTCTCCACGGGCGTTGGTATTGTCTTCTTCCTCCATTTCTTCGTTATCGTCATCATCATCTTTAACTGACAACAATCACCACTTCTCTGCTGTCAATGGACGAAATATATGCTATATGCGCCATTTTTCTTTGATTCCAGATGTTTGTTTATTTTTCATCTATCGCTTCTCATGAACTGAACAGTGTCTCCCCTTTTAGGGAATACCTGATGCTCGGCTGGGAGGATTTTGCTAGCAGCTGCCTCCTCTTTCCTGAAGGAAGCCTCGCGCTCCCGTACAAGAAGAAGTATGTCAAAAAAATCAAGGTAAGTTAGCTTTCCTGAGGTTGGTCAAGGTTGCTAATACCACTACTATTTACTACTACAACATCTACTACTACTACTACTACTACTATGTACTACTACTACTATTATGTACTACTACTATCTGATATTACTACTATGTAGTACTTCTAATACTACAATAATAATAATAATAATAATGATGATAGTAATGGATGATGATAATAATAATAATAATAATAATAATAATAATTATTATTATTATTATTATTATTATTATTATTATTATTATTATTATTATTATTATTATAATAATATTCTCTATATTTGAAGAAAAAAAAAAGTAATGCCAAGATGAGTCAGTATCTGCTTCACACAAATTAATCATATGAAAAAAAAAATTTTAATCAGAAATATTGGCCCGCTTAGCAAAATTCTATGGTATTTGCAATTTGATCAAGAACATGTAGAGCGACACGTGAAAGTCCCTGACAATAATTTTTGATTCATTGCAGGAAAATTTATTAGCTACCCAACAAAATGTGAAAGAAAAAACGAGTGTGATACTTTTCTCAGCTGTTGAAATGACACGATGACTTAATGTGCTTGTGCAGGTGTTTCTAAGGTGCTTGAAGGTAAGTGATGCTGAGGAGGAGGATGAATGATGGTTTACTCACCTGTTTACAGAAATGGGAAGCTGAAGCTGCCCCCACGCCCGTACCTACCACCAGTCTCGCCCACTACACGCCCACGCCCGCCCAGAACCAGACGAGAAATATTTATAGAAGGAAGAAGAAGAGACGGAAACGGAGGAGGAGAAGAAGGCGGCGGCGAAGAAGAAAAGACAAATTCGATGTAAGAGTTGGGCAAGATGGGAAAAGAAGAGGAAGGTGACAAGAGTGGTTCAAGGTAAGCACGACAGTCAAGGCACCATCAAAACAAAAACACATCAGATGCTTGGTGTTACAGGCTGTTTTGTGCAGATCTTTTTTTCTTCAACTTTGCAATAGATGTATAGAGATGTAAAGGTGTTAGAGAAATTCTGGCTGAATTAGGAGTATTACTATATTTC
This sequence comes from Cancer borealis, assembly GCA_036785275.1. Taxonomy (NCBI): domain Eukaryota; kingdom Metazoa; phylum Arthropoda; class Malacostraca; order Decapoda; family Cancridae; genus Cancer; species Cancer borealis. The sequence goes on from JAXIVD010003718.1 coordinate 38,570, forward strand.
TGCGACACTGTCTTTTATTCTTTCTGAAGAAGACGAAGTGTCGAAACGTTAAAGGAATATAACAATAATTCTAGTTGAACCTGAGTTTCTCTAACACCTTTGCATCTCAAATTATCTTACGCTTACCAAATATATGATGTATTATAAATGATAATATAAAATTTAGCGCATATCATTTTCTTCAAACAATGTCTAAGGTATATATACATCAATGGTTGTTAGAATAGATTAAGTCATATACAACATTTTCGTCTCTCTTCAATAGATATGGTTTCGCGTCGAGAGATGTCTAACCTCGTTACGTACCGTTGTGGAGGACCATCTCGGTGCACCAAGTCGAGTAAACGAACTGAATTATAGAAAACAAACATTTTTGTACTCCATTGACTCAAGTGTGGTGACTGTATCTGTGGTGTCTACACGTCTACATGCATGGCTACACACTACCAGCTAGTTTTTAGTACTACCATATCTTTAGTGCAGGAAGTCCTGGCCCTGTTAGGTCTTTGGTGGGTCAAGTGGTGGTCTTGTATTACTATGAATAAATAAGTCTATAGGACTGATTTGTTTTACTTTGTGAACAAATTACAGAACGACTTTGAAAAAATTAAAAACTGTTTGAAGGTAAGATTCCTGAACAAAAACAGATTCGGGGGCTCTGGGAGAAAGTAGATGACATGACCACCTTACTATACCACCACAGGAAAGACCTGGACTTTGACTTTACTACACTAAATTATGTATACATGACATCTAAGTACACAAACCTGACAGTTGCTAATGTTGTATCTTGTGAATATTGTTGGGAATGAGTTATGAAGAGCAGCAAAGTTCTTTTCAATGAGTAGATCCAGTTGTTTGAGCGTGGTTTGTAGTCTGAGATTGGTGGTGGGCAGTGGAATGAAGGGTGTCGTTTTAGTCCACTGTAGGTAAGTAGATGACCTCCCGGTTTTGCTTGATGAGGGAGGAGCGGTAGGTCTCACCACGGAGGGAGGCTCGCATACTGGACCGGTGCCGAATGAAGGACGGCTGATGCCCAATCTCCCCCAAGCTGAGTGGCTGAGTGTGCTGAGTGCTGTAGGGGAGATGAAGGTGCGGAACCAAGAGACAGTGATGAATACTTTCAAAGAATTGCAATTATTATATACATTCTTTATATTCTATGCTAACATCTCAAAAATAAGAAAATAAAAGAGCGGAACAAAATAATTATCGGTGGTCTCTTTTAAAGGCATAATAGAGTAGAATCATTGATTTGTGTGATAAAATCTTGATTGAAAACAATTTGAAGTATTTTTTACAATGGTCGCTTTCGTAACGCGTTTAATACGTCAAACTATTTTTTTTAATGCTGAAAAAAAACTAATATAGAATGGCATCTATAACTTTCGACATTATAAATAAGGTAACACACCCATCTTCTCTACTTGA
>JAXIVD010003719.1:5000-17500 GCA_036785275.1 Cancer borealis
GATTCCAACTTCCATGGCCACCGTCCTGCTGTCTATAGCAACCAACGCCTTTCGATGGGGTCTAGATGAGCATTCGTTTAGGCCCCTTAACTCGACGTTTGGTTCATCCCACAGCGCCAGTTCTGCTTACCAAAAATGGCCCACTAGATACTCGGATTAGTCGCCGAAGCTTCAGCATTCAAGCAAGCTCGGCATCTCACCCATTTAAAGTTTGAGAATAGGTTGAGGACGTTTCGTCCCCAAGACCTCTAATCATTCGCTTTACCGGATGAAACTCCTTTGTTTCCGCGAGTACCAGCTATCCTGAGGGAAACTTCGGAGGGAACCAGCTACTAGATGGTTCGATTAGTCTTTCGCCCCTATACCCAGCTCTGACAATCGATTTGCACGTCAGAATTGCTACGGACCTCCACCAGAGTTTCCTCTGGCTTCATCCTGGCCAGGCATAGTTCACCATCTTTCGGGTCCCAACATGTCTGCTCATGGTACTTGCCGACAGCACACGCGCTAGGCCACTCCGGACAGAGCAGGATCAGAAGGCGTAACCGCGCCGGACGAACCCAGGAAGAAGCCGTGAAGCCCCCGCCCAAAGCCCGCCCAAAGACACGCGGCACACCAACCGAGAGCCCAAGCAGAGCCGATGAGGCCAACAACAGATTCGCGCGACGGCGTCGTATGGCAAGTCCCGGGCCTGCGCCCCCCTGCGTACAGGCGAGCATGCTCGGACCACCGAGCGCGCCGGGCAACCCACGAAGCCAGAGGTAGACAACAGGGGAGAGGGACTCACCCCGCGCACCTCTTTTGGAATGACCTCGCTTTGGTATGGGAGACCCGGCGGCATCGGCCGGTCAGGGATCGGCCCCGGAGGGCGCCACCGACCGAAGCCGGGACACCCCCCTTTCACTTTCATTGCGCCTTTGGGTTTAGTGCGCCCAATGACTCGCACACATGTTAGACTCCTTGGTCCGTGTTTCAAGACGGGTCGGGTGGGTCACCGACCTTTTGCACGCCGCGAGAGGAAGTATTGGCGTGGATGCGCCCCTCTGCTACACGACCGTCGCAGGGCAGCCAGGACACCGGAGGTTTCCCCCTTCGCCGGCACTAAAAGTGCACGACGTTGGGGTACCAGTCCGCCCGGGCCTTAGACGTCCCCAGCAACGGGTCGCGGCGACCTACATCACGAGGGGAAATACGCCCGCCGGCGCCGGCTTGAACGTGGGCACGCCCAAGAGTTCCTGGGTCGCATAAGCGAATCCCAACGTCCAGCCGGCTTTGGCCGACGAGCTGAATCCCCTCGGTTCGACCTTCGAGGTCCCACCCGTTTGGCTCTTAACGGTTTCACGTACTCTTGAACTCTCTCTTCAAAGTTCTTTTCAACTTTCCCTCACGGTACTTGTTCGCTATCGGTCTCGTGGTCATATTTAGCCTTAGATGGAGTTTACCACCTGCTTAGGGCTGCATTTTCAAGCAACCCGACTCTACGGAGAGGCCCTTTCCGACAATCTCTCGTGTACCCTCGCGGGCGCCGCCACACGGGCCTGTCACCCTCCATGGGTAGTGGCCGCTTTCAAGCATAACTTAGGCGGTGAGAGACTGCGTGCCGGACCCTCCGAAACGCAACACCCCTGGCGCCGGGTCACGACGCCAGGTTATGCGCTGGGCTTTTCCCAGTTCAGTCGCCCTTACTAAGGGAATCCCTGTTGGTTTCTTTTCCTCCGCTTATTAATATGCTTAAATTTGGCGGGTACTCTACCCTAACACGAGGTCGACATTGGAGCAGTAGCGACTACTATAAAGTAGTCACTGGCTTCCAGTTTTGGTTTGTGTGCGCCCGTTCCCATTAAGGTTTGATAAGGATGGGTGCTGCAGCTAACGAACCGAGGTGTAAGTAGTATAAACCGACCCGGTCGCCTTCAAGACGCCCATACGCGACTTTAGCATGCAACAGAGCCTCTGTCCTTCCTTGGAGGGAAACGAGGCAACAGGCATGGACGGCGACAAACAAAACAGCGCGTAAGCGTTGTATGTCTGTACATGGTCCTTGCCACCAAGTCCACAGATATATGACTTTGGCTTGGCAGCACATCTTTAGGGAACGCCAATTTGACTCTCGTCAAAGAGGCGAACCTCCCCAAGGCGGTCAATGCCACGCACGCAGTAGAGAGAGAGAGAGAGAGTAGAGACAAAGCTGCTACTACTACTACTACTACTACTACTCTGCCGGTGGTAACAAAGCCGATGTATTGGATTTGATATCCGACCCTCGTGTAGGAGTGACGGCAGCACATGAGAGTGCCGCCGCCGCAATGTGCGTTCGACTTGTCGATGTATCTGGTATTCTTGCGATTCACATACCGACACGCAGCTTGCTGCGGTCTTCATCGACCCACGAGCCGAGTGATCCACCGTTAAGAGTTGTGATTTTTGTCATTACGTCAGTCTCAATTGCCGACTTTCAAGACTTCCGCCATCTCTGCCTCGGGAGACGATAGTGGGAAGACGTAGTATACTGGGTTTAAATAGATAGTCACAGGTTTGTGAGAAGTACCTCGTTACCAGCCGGTGACACCTCCCGACGACGTTAAGTGACCGCTATCATTCGGAAACTTTGCCCGATAAAAGTCGGCCAACCTAGCGTACGTCGGTTGGTTGGAGTACCGGTGGTGTGAGTAATGGTCTACCTCTGTCCACAATGGACAGAAGAGAAGAGTGTGGGTTGAGCTGCGGCACTGTTTGCCTGTTCTCAGGCCGGGCCGCCAAAAATTGATGCATCGGTCAATTTTTTTTTTTTTGGTCGGTACCCGGCCACCCGAATTTTTTGGTTTTTGTTGCTGCAAGCAAACACGTTAATGATCCTTCCGCAGGTTCACCTACGGAAACCTTGTTACGACTTTTACTTCCTCTAAATGATCAAGTTTGGACATCTTTCCGTCAGCTCGAGGCGCCGAGAGACCCAACGGCGAACCGAGGGCCCGGCATCCAAGAGCGCCAGTCCGAAGGCCTCACTAAATCATTCAATCGGTAGTAGCGACGGGCGGTGTGTACAAAGGGCAGGGACGTAATCAACGCAAGCTCATGACTTGCGCTTACTGGGAATTCCTCGTTCATGGGAGACAATTGCAAACCCCAATCCCTATCATGAAAGGATTTCAACGGGTTACCCGCTCCTCTCGGAGGGGGAGGACACGTTGATCCCTTCAGTGTAGCGCGCGTGCGGCCCAGAACATCTAAGGGCATCACAGACCTGTTATTGCTCAATCTCGTGCGGCTAGAATTGCCGCTTATCCCTCTAAGAAGAAGCTGCGAACTGGACACCAATTGCTGGAGATCCGTCGACTAGTTAGTAGGCCAGAGTCTCGTTCGTTATCGGAATTAACCAGACAAATCGCTCCACCAACTAAGAACGGCCATGCACCACCACCCACCGAATCGAGAAAGAGCTCTCAATCTGTCAATCCTTCCGGTGTCTGGGCCTGGTGAGGTTCCCCGTGTTGAGTCAAATTAAGCCGCAGGCTCCACTCCTGGTGGTGCCCTTCCGTCAATTCCTTTAAGTTTCAGCTTTGCAACCATACTTCCCCCGGAACCCAAAGACTTTGGTTTCCCGGAAGCTGCCCGCCGGGTCATGGGAATAACGCCGGCGGATCGCTGGTCAGCATCGTTTATGGTTAGAACTAGGGCGGTATCTGATCGCCTTCGAACCTCTAACTTTCGTTCTTGATTAATGAAAACATCCTTGGCAAATGCTTTCGCAGTAGTTCGTCTTGCGACGGTCCAAGAATTTCACCTCTAGCGTCGCAATACGAATGCCCCCGCCTGTTCCTATTAGTCATTACCTCGGGTTCAGAAAACCGACAAAATAGAACCGAGGTCCTATTCCATTATTCCATGCATAGGCATTCAGGCCGTCAGTGTAGCCTGCTTTGAGCACTCTAATTTTTTCAAAGTAAACTCTGCCGGCCACGCGGGACACTCGATGAAGAGCACCCCGTGCGAGCCAGCGGGCTGTTGTGGCTGTTCGGAGCGTGACAGTATGCACCGGGCGGTGAACCGTCAGTCCAGAACTGAAATCCAACTACGAGCTTTTTAACCGCAACAACTTTAATATACGCTATTGGAGCTGGAATTACCGCGGCTGCTGGCACCAGACTTGCCCTCCAATAGATCCTCGTTAAAGGATTTAAAGTGTACTCATTCCGATTGCGAGGCCTCGGATGAGTCTCGCATCGTTATTTTTCGTCACTACCTCCCCGTGCCGGGAGTGGGTAATTTGCGTGCCTGCTGCCTTCCTTAGATGTGGTAGCCGTTTCTCAGGCTCCCTCTCCGGAATCGAACCCTGATTCCCCGTTACCCGTTATAGCCATTGTAGGCGTATAACCTACAATCGAAAGCTGATAAGGCAGACACTTGAAAGAGGCGGCGCCGGTGCGGAGACCGTGCGCTCAGCGACAAGTTATTCAGATTCAACACGGTGGGGTGACGGACCGAAGTCCGACCGGTTTTGAACTAATAAAAGCGCTCTTCCCTTGCGGTCAGAGACGTGGTGCATGTATTAGCTCTAGAATTACCACAGTTATCCAAGTAAGTGTGGGTACAGATCCAATGAATCATAGCTGATTTAATGAGCCATTCGCGGTTTCGCCTTAAATCGGCTTGTACTTAGACATGCATGGCTTAATCTTTGAGACAAGCATATGACTACTGGCAGGATCAACCAGGTAGCTATGTTACATCAAAACTTTTTGATTGTAATGTTTAGTAATAGCGCTAAGCGTCCATTGGCAGCATTGGCCCGCGACGCCGCGTCCCTTCTCTTTAAGGGGGAAATGGAAATAACCTTCGTTACACCATTCAAGTGTGTCCCTTCTCTCTAAGGGGGGAATGGAAATAACGTACGTTACACCATTCTAGCGTCCCTTCTCTCTAAGGGTGATATGGAAATAACGTACGTTACACCATTCAAGCGTCCCTTCTCTCTAAGGGGGGAATGGAAATAACGTACGTTACACCATCCAAGTTTGTGGTAGTAGTTGTAAGCTGCTGGGAAACGTTTATAACCCGTCTTTGCTCACGAAAAGAAACAAAAGTGTGCTTCGTTCCAACTGACCGTTCGTTAGAAGCTGCGTCAGTGTAGAGAGGTTAAAGTGATGATTCTTTAACCTACGGGATGAGTTATCGCACGGGTAGTGGAGTAACCATCACAAAGTAAGAGGGGTCGCTGCATTGAAGGCTCCCCGCTTTAGCTAACACCATATCATCATGTGCGCCGCCACGAGGAGCCACAGCTAATGCCGTGGAGCTTCTCTTCCAAAAGGAGAGGGGGTGTTGCATGAGACAGTCGTAAAAGTCTGCACGCAGAATATGTGGGTGGTTCATATGTATACGTATATATATAGAAATATATATAAGTTGTGCGTGGCCTTTGCTCTCTCTAGCAGTGTTTTACGCCACCACGTTAACACGCTCGATGTGCCAATGGTCGTCACCAGTGCATCTCAATCACTAACCGCCACCCTTAGTATATAGCCTCGGTACCTTCTTAGTAATAGGTAGAGAGAACCAAGTGGTTAGGACTGATGTCTGACGCACGTATGCAGCATTCAGCGTGAGGGACGGCACTGAGGTTGATCCAGCAACCTCGCCTCCCTACTATATTTTTCAGGTCGAACTCGTGTTAGTCTTCCCTGGGGGTAGCGGCTACCTTTACCGCGCCCAAGCTTGGTGCAGCATGAAAGAGAGCGGGGCGAGTTGGCCCCGCGCTCCACATTGGAAATTTTAAGCCACTTTGGGCCCCGCTCGGCCCGTTCTCGTGTCCAAAACCAGCCCCGCTCCGCCGGCAACTCCCCGCGCTGGTAGCGCGGGAGACCGATTCTCCTCACTGGCAACTCCATCCCGCGCTCACCCATCGCCTACCGAGCATGTCCCGTCTTCCTAGCCCGGGAGAAACATTTTCTCCACTCTCTCTCGTCACTCCTTGCTGTCTCCACGTTGGCCAGCGCGGGAGAGCGGGGCGGCTCGCTATATATTCCCTCTCGTCACTCCTTGCTGTCCCCACGTTGGCAGCGCGGGAGAGCGGGACGGCTCGCTATACACTCTCTCTCGTCACTCCTTGCCATCTCCACGTTGGCAGCGCGGGAGAGCGGGACGGCTCGCTATACCCTCTCTCTCGTCACTCCTTGCTGTCTCCACGTTGGCAGCGCGGGAGAGCGGGGCGGCTCACTATACACTCTCTCTCGTCACTCCTTGCCATCTCCACGTTGGCAGCGCGGGAGAGCGGGACGGCTCACTATACACTCTCTCTCGTCACTCCTTGCCATCTCCACGTTGGCAGCGCGGGAGAGCGGGACGGCTCGCTATACCCTCTCTCTCGTCACTCCTTGCTGTCTCCACGTTGGCAGCGCGGGAGAGCGGGACGGCTCGCTATACACTCTCTCTCGTCACTCCTTGCCGTCTCCACGTTGGCAGCGCGGGAGAGCGGGACGGCTCACTATACACTCTCTCTCGTCACTCCTTGCCGTCTCCACGTTGGCAGCGCGGGAGAGCGGGACGGCTCACTATACACTCTCTCTCGTCACTCCTTGCCATCTCCACGTTGGCAGCGCGGGAGAGCGGGACGGCTCACTATACACTCTCTCTCGTCACTCCTTGCCATCTCCACGTTGGCAGCGCGGGAGAGCGGGACGGCTCGCTATACCCTCTCTCTCGTCACTCCTTGCTGTCTCCACGTTGGCAGCGCGGGAGAGCGGGGCGGCTCACTATACACTCTCTCTCGTCACTCCTTGCTGTCTCCACGTTGGCAGCGCGGGAGAGCGAGGCGGCTCGTTATACACCCACTCTCGTCACTCCTTGCTGTCCCCACGTTGGCAGCGCGGGAGAGCGAGGCGGCTCGCTATACACTCTCTCTCGTCACTCCTTGCTGTCTCCAGGTTGGCAGCGCGGGAGATATAGGAGGCTCACTATACACACACTCCATTGTTTCTCGTGACTGGTTTCTCCCCCGTTGGCAGCGCCGGGCGGCGACTGAGAGCGGTAGAGCCACGATAAGTTTCTCGCACCCCGACTGCCTCCTCTGTTGCGAGCCCGGGACATTGTTTGTACAAGGTAAACGTAGTAGTATCAAGCTTTACAGTATGTTAATTGTTTTTTTCTGCTGTATACAAGAGGTATAATGTTTGCCGCCACATTTGCGTATCCGTGGAGATAAAAAAATGGAATTCTTTATCGAATTCCGTACTTTTTTTAAAACCACCCTTCGGATATGCATCTGTTTAGCGTTTTTGTTTGTCCACAAGCCACACATGTTCCTATTTGGACTTATAAAAAGACCGTGTTGTTGTGTTGTTACTAGTGCGTGATTGAATTTGTGTGTTTTGTTTAATGTCTTCTCTATGTATTTGTGTGTGTGACGCTGCTGTGTGTTAGTTAGTTAATAAGGCGTGTGAGAGGTGTTCCCGCTCTTACATATCGGGAGGGTTAGTAGTAGTAACTGAATCGATTTCTATGTTCTATTTGTTGAATTGATTTAAATATATATATCTTTTTGTGTGTGTGTGTGTGTGTGTGTGTGTGTGTGTGTGTGTGAGGCGCTGTGTTAGTTAAGGCGTGTGAGAGGTGTTCCCGGTGTGTAAGACCGGGAGAGTGAGGGTTGGGGTCGACGTGAGGATGGAGTTGAACAATGTTGCAATATTATCGGTTATTACGGAAGTGTCAGACGTCGGTTAGAAAAATGAAAACAACCATCGTGTAGGTGATAGAATGGTGCATATGATGAGCTACAATTGACAGCTTTATTTCTTTATCTATTAGAATATAATCGAGGTAGAATGAAATAGCGCATAAAGAAATGTTTTGACATGTTGTGCTTCACCACTTCGTAACTCGGTTATATTAGCTTACATTGAATTTCCAATTATTGCTTCGAGTAGTGGAAGGCTTGCTGATGGCTACGGTATGTAACACATGGTGGTGGAAAAAATAATGAGTGGTTTAAATGGTCGTTAAATTCGAATCCTTGAAAACCCGCCTTGGACGGTTTTCTTGTAGATTTGACAGTATTTTTTTATCTGCCTTTTTAACCAACTACAATATTTTATATCAGTTGTTATGGTACATCATACTGATCGTCAATGAGTGCAGATTATGAACCTGGATTTGAAAATACAATACGAGCTTAATAAATGTGAGAAACAGCGAGTTGAAGGAGAACATTTGAAAAAATTCTTTATGCGCTATTTTTTTTTCCTTCAATTATTTTGTAGCAAATGTCGTTTTAATGTTATTTTTTTTATTTCATCATGTGCATCATTGTATGACGAAGACGATGGTATACTCAGTTTTTCTTAGTGATATCTGGTAGTCTGGTAATATTTGGTAAGACTACAACATTTCTAATCACGGCCAGATTGTGAGTCTCTTAGCGACAAGGCTCGCCTCTCCCGCAGTTTTCTTCCGTCAAGGTGGTAACTAGCCGTTAAGCAATGTATGGAGATACCATCTCGCACTATAACTGCGGGAGAGGCTCTGAGTGAACAAGGTTACCTACCTCTAGCAACTGTAACGGATAGTAAGTCCTTCCCGTACTAAACTTGGAGGAGACGGCGCGGGACAATGTTTCACCGCCTGCTGCATTGAGACTGCGGGAGAGCTCTGAGTGAACAAGGTTACCTACCTCTAGCAACTGTAACGGATAGTAAGTCCTTGCCGTACTAAACTTGGAGGAGGCGGCGCGGGACAATGTTTCACCGCCTGCTGCATTGAGACTGCGGGAGAGGCTCTGAGTGAACAAGGTTACCTAACCTCTAGCAACTGTAACGGATAGTAAGTCCTTACCGTACTAAACTTGGAGGAGGCGGCGCGGGACAATGTTTCACCGCCTGCTGCATTGAGACTGCGGGAGAGCTCTGAGTGAACAAGGTTACCTACCTCTAGCAACTGTAACGGATAGTAAGTCCTTCCCGTACTAAACTTGGAGGAGGCGGCGCCGGACAATGTTTCACCGCCTGCTGCATTGAGACTGCGGGAGAGCTCTGAGTGAACAAGGTTACCTACCTCTAGCAACTGTAACGGATAGTAAGTCCTTGCCGTACTAAACTTGGAAGGAGGCGGCGCGGGACAATGTTTCACCGCCTGCTGCATTGAGACTGCGGGAGAGGCTCTGAGTGAACAAGGTTACCTAACCTCTAGCAACTGTAACGGATAGTAAGTCCTTGCCGTACTAAACTTGGAGGAGGCGGCGCGGGACAATGTTTCACCGCCTGCTGCATTGAGACTGCGGGAGAGCTCTGATTGAACAAGGTTACCTACCTCTAGCAACTGTAACGGATAGTAAGTCCTTGCCGTACTAAACTTGGAGGAGGCGGCGCCGGACAATGTTTCACCGCCTGCTGCATTGAGACTGCGGGAGAGGCTCTGAGTGAACAAGGTTACTTACCTCTAGCAACTGTAACGGATAGTAAGTCCTTGCCGTACTAAACTTGGAGGAGGCGGCGCGGGACAATGTTTCACCGCCTGCTGCATTGAGACTGCGGGAGAGGCTCTGAGTGAACAAGGTTACCTAACCTCTAGCAACTGTAACGGATAGTAAGTCCTTACCGTACTAAACTTGGAGGAGGCGGCGCGGGACAATGTTTCACCGCCTGCTGCATTGAGACTGCGGGAGAGCTCTGAGTGAACAAGGTTACCTACCTCTAGCAACTGTAACGGATAGTAAGTCCTTCCCGTACTAAACTTGGAGGAGGCGGCGCGGGACAATGTTTCACCGCCTGCTGCATTGAGACTGCGGGAGAGCTCTGAGTGAACAAGGTTACCTACCTCTAGCAACTGTAACGGATAGTAAGTCCTTCCCGTACTAAAATTGGAGGAGGCGGCGCGACGCGAGACAAACACAGAGAGAGAAAGAGACAGAGACAGAGACAGACACAGTGAGAGAAAGAGACAGAAAGAAAGAGAAAGAAACAGACACAGAGAGAGAAAGAGACAGAGACAGACACAGTGAGAGAAAGAGACAGAAAGAAAGAGAAAGAAACAGACACAGAGAGAGAAAGAGACAGAGAGAGAAAGAGACAGAGACAGAGAAAGAGACAGACACAGTGAGAGAAAGAGACAGAAAGAAAGAGAAAGAGACAGACACAGTGAGAGAAAGAGACAGAAAGAAAGAGAAAGAGACAGACACAGAGAGAGAAAGAGACAGAGAGAGAAAGAGACAGAGAAAGAAAGAGACAGAGAAAGAGACAGACACAGTGAGAGAAAGAGACAGAAAGAAAGAGAAAGAGACAGACACAGAGAGAGAAAGAGACAGAGAGAGAAAGAGACAGAGAGAGAAAGAGAAAGAGACAGAGAGAGAGAAAGAGACAGACACAGAGAGAGAAAGAGACAGAGACAGACACAGAGAGAGAAAGAGACAGAGAGAGAAAGAGAAAGAGAAAGAGACAGAGAGAGAGAAAGAGAAAGAGACAGAGAGAGAAAGAGACAGAGATAGACACAGAGAGAGAAAGAGACAGGGAGAGAAAGAGACAGAGATAGACACAGAGAGAGACAGAGATAGACACAGAGAGAGAAAGAGACAGACACAGAGAGAGAAAGAGACAGAGAAAGAGAGAGAGACAGGGAGAGAAAGAGACAGAGATAGACACAGAGAGAGAAAGAGACAGGGAGAGAAAGAGACAGAGATAGACACAGAGAGAGAAAGAGACAGGGAGAGAAAGAGACAGAGAGAGAAAGAGACAGGGAGAGAAAGAGACAGAGATAGACACAGAGAGAGAAAGAGACAGGGAGAGAAAGAGACAGGGAGAGAAAGAGACAGAGATAGACACAGAGAGAGAAAGAGACAGACACAGAGAGAGAAAGAGACAGAGAAAGAGAGAGAGAAAGAGACAGAGACAGGGAGAGAAAGAGAGAGAGAAAGAGACAGAGATAGACACAGAGAGAGAGAGAAAGAGACAGAGACAGACACAGAGAGAGAAAGAGAAAGAAAGAGACAGAGATAGACACAGAGAGAGAAAGAGACAGAGACAGACACAGAGAGAGAAAGAGACAGAGAAAGAAAGAGACAGAGACAGGGAGAGAAAGAGACAGAGAAAGAGACAGAGAGAGAGAGAAAGAGACAGAGAGAGAAAGAGAAAGAGACAGAGAGAGAGAGAGAAAGAGACAGAGAAAGAGACAGAGACAGACACAGAGAAAGAGACAGAGACAGACACAGAGAGAGAAAGAGACAGACACAGAGAGAGAAAGAGACAGACACTTTCCTAGCCTGTCTCACCACATATCCGTAATGAACCTAGACTATCTCACCGGGCCAGGTGAAACTACCTAAAACAAGCAACTATGTGCTGGAGCCCACGAGTGAAAATTATTAATGCTACCATGTATTTGTGTTAGTATTTAAGATAGAACGTTGATATTCTTAGTGCAAATAGAGTAGGCTGCGAGCTTGTAAATGCTACAAACAGATTTTCTTAATGAGCCTTAGTTTGGAAATTTTTTATTGCGTACTTGTAGAAGAAAAGTAATGTATTCCCTTAGCGGGTGGGATGTGTTTAGTGGCGTAAAATATATATGGTGAAATGTAATTATATTTTTTTTCTTCAAATTTAAATATCTCGAGAAGTAAAGCCCAAGAAGATTTTCTTTTAATACCAGTAGAAAGGCCTTGTAATGATTTACCGTCAGTATACGTGGAGGATTTCTATAGTCTCAAGACTGTCTGACGTGTTAGTTTTGCGACTTGAGGTTACTTTTGTGATACTTTTCGATGATACGTTTAAGTTCGACACTTGTTTTTGAGTGCAACTGCACAAGACTCTGACGTGTTATTTTTCGATGATACGTTCAAGTTCGACAGTTACTTTTGTGTACAACTGCACACAAGACCGTCTTGAGGTTACTTTCGGATGTTACGTTGCGTGACGAAACCTCTATATTCTTTTTACGGTGCAGTCTTAGCGAATGACAGTGAGGATGCTGTTCTATAGATAAGGGTGTGTAGTAATGTAAATATGGGTTTGCCGGGAGGATTTCGCCATCGGGATGCGTGACAAAATCTTTTTAGCCTTGTTAGGGAGGCAGAAGTGCAAGCGGTTCGTAGCGAGAGTACTGCTGCTGTTCTGTTGATTTGAGTGTGGAAAGATATAAATAAATAAATCTTGGTTTTTGGTGTCACCTCTGAAACTAAGTTAATCCAAATATATTTTACAAGGATATTACGTACTGAACACCAATATCATATTCATTACGCTTTTAATGTGGAAACGAGAATTGAACCTAATGCTATAAGTGGGAAATTGTAGTCTTCGTTTTCGCTGCTACTTTGAGAGAATGGATCCAAGTATGTCCTCAAGATTTATATACGGTATGATGTTTGCTATTTAAGTGACTAATAGCTACCCCCGCCGATTACCCGCGCTTGTAGAGTCATAGCTACCCCCGCCGTTTACCGGCGCTTGGTCTGGTGCAATCGTCTATAGTTGTAAAGTATATCAGAAATAATGTTAGCAAGTCAAAAAATT